>OY992534.1:51675286-51943603 GCA_963921185.1 Dasysyrphus tricinctus | reverse complement strand
AACTTGCATTAAACCAGGGCATAAGTTTTGCCTTCCGATATCAGTCTTCTAACAAGGACACGCTATTCCGGTGTTCATTGTTTGCCTCTGCCCATTGCTGGCAAAAATATGACCAATTTTTCATAAAAACTATAAAGGTGTAATGGATAAACAAAAACAACGTTTTTTTAAATGTTCAATTTTAGAAATAAAAGAGAAAATAATATTTCTTCACATAAACCGGTGCACTACTATTATTTTGACCGGAAGAATTCGTAGCTTTGATTTATAACGGTTGTTTATTTGTCATATTACCGTTGCAAAAAAAATGTTTTTGTACCTGATCATTAAGAAAATGCTATTTAGTCAAAATGTAATAGTTTTTTACTATCAACGCAATATAAAACTTACAAAACCAAGGTTATGCAATTCTTTTACTTGTACTATTCTATTTTGACCGCAGGCACAAGTCAATCTCTATCCAAAATATTGCTCAAAAGCCAAAAGTAGGCATAAGCCATTCTTAAATTTGAAATTTTTTTTTGTGTTTCTACTGGACCCATGTTCTATAACTCAAGCGATAACTTTTCGAATCGTTAAGAAATTAAATAACTCATTCTTCACTTATCGCCTCTGGAAAAAATTGGGTTTCTGTAACTGAACGCGATAAGTGAAATTTCCGAACAGATCTGGCTGGAATTTCCAATGGAAGGCGATAAGTAAAACTGTCACATTGACATGGCAAAACCAAAACAATTCTTTTTTAAGTCGCGACGGGTGCATGTTTAAATTTTTGTGGCGTGGAGATTAAAATCTCATTAAATTATTAAAAAAAAATACGGGACTTCAAGATTTTAAAGCGAATAAAACCGATTTAAAAAGTTTGGATTAATGAGCGGGATATCAGCAGCTGTTTAAAGCGCGTCTTGTGGCCTACAAATGGGCAGTTTATTTCTTCAAAAAAGGAGGCATGGGAGGAAGCTTTTAAGGAATTAAATATTGAAGAACTTGAGGTCACGGAATTCAGAAGAAAATAGAGTGGTCTTCGCTATGTATTTAAAGAACACTAGCACAAATTAGGAACGGAAACAATAGGCCAAGGGGCTTCGCTTTGCCATGATGTGAGCTGGAGCTCTTCAAAAAGTTGTTATTTCTTCATGACGCTGACGATGACGGAAACGCTGAAGAAGATAGGGAGAAGTATCTTATACTGAATTGGTAAACCGTACCTAAGTTTTTTTGTATTTTAAAGTAATGTTTTCTTCTATTTTGAAATATTGCAGGAACCAGAAACTGATATCTGTTCACCTACATACATATATCCAGACTACTCCGCCCGCAATTAGCGTTTTATTTTCTTAACACGTAAATCTCACTTCTTTGTTACTGCCAGAGTGGATATGTTGTTTTCGTTTTAAAGAAAATTGATAAATAAACTTTGTGTTTGTATGCATGCACTAAAAAAGTTAAGTATAAAGGATGGTCCATAAGTAATAAAAAAAACTTCACTTTAACTTTTAACTGGCCTTTCTATCATTATCTTAAGCTTGAGGGGTGAGGTTGGCGTCGTTTGCTAATAAAATTTGTTAGTGGGCCAAGGTTCTCTTTAGCTTGAAGTTTCAATTATGTAAGCGTAGGTATTAAGAGGTTAATAGAAGGTGTTGCCTCCAAAGGTCGATAAGAACTTATCGGTAATATCTTCTCCGTTAAAGGAACAAACAACACTATTCCTTCAAGAAACCCGGAAGCTAAAAAAGATTTTCAAGCAGAACAGACTTTGCCAAACAAAAAAAAATAGATAGAGTATACAATAACACCTTTTTGTAGGAGTATTTTTATTCAAAAAGTAAACAAAAGACTTGGTCCATCTTATTAATAAGACTTTTAAGTGTGAATATAGTTAGACAGTTTTTTCAAAAGCCCTGAATAGTATGATATAGACACAACTGAAATCCATAGACCGATTGCGGAATGGGCCATGTTGGGTGGCACCATTTGAACTTCAAAAAATTTTTAAATGTCCTCAGTCACAGCATCGAGCACGTAAACACGATTCGCACTACTTGCAAAAATATTCATTTTAATAGGTAATATACTTGACAGACAATTTTAGTCTTCTTCTCATCGGTGGCCAAGATAAGAATCTCTTGGACTTCATCACTGCTGATTATGTCTATCGCTTCTTTATTTGATGTTTAAGAGGATTGATGACCAACTTTAATGTCTTCAACTGGAAGAAATTGCACAGAATTGCAATCATAGTTAGATGTGTTGTCCTCAATATAAATTGAATGTTTTATGCTGTCATTATTCAAGTCAACTGGGGCAGATAATTCACAGATATTTTGTGGAGAAGCAAACTGTCGTTGATTATCAACAACTTGACTTTCTTCTGTAACGGAACTATCAGCCTTTCTTCTTTTCCTCTGATCCATGCATTGCTTATTTCGAGTTCATCTCGAAGAATAATTAAACACCACCATTTCTTGTATGTTGCTTGTTGTTGAATTCAATCAGATTCATCGTTCTAAACAAAATAACAAAATTAGATGCAGAATGAATAAATCATATAAATGTTTTTTTTTTTATTAAAACTTACATCTGCTGCTTTTTGTGGTTGCCCTCCTAGGCGTATTACTATACGATTTTTTACAGTTACCTTCCTTTTGATCTTGTAAATTGTTTCTTATTTTCTGTTTTTGACTGTTTGGGATTTACGAAGGCAAACCATTTGTGCAAGAAATTTTATCGCATTTTTCCAGTATTTCTATTCCGTTTGTTCCAGTCGAAAAATTAACGACTGTCAAAGTTACAGAAACCGATGATGCGATAAAATGAACTTCGTTCCAATTTTAACCGTTTCTCGACTATTTTTATCGATTCGAAAATTACAGAATATGGGTCCTGGATTATTATGCTTTTATTTTCAGTCCGCTTTCCTTTAGGGACCAGTTATAGCGATCAGGAAAACGAAACAGGAAAATTTTTCGAATGGATTACGATGCTTTCATTCGATTGGAACACAAATGCTACACTAATCAATGACAATTAACTCTTAGAATTTTTTTGCTAAAAATATTTTCAATCATTAATTATTTTTTGTTTAAAATTTATTTATCTATTTTACTGATGTAAATTCATTTTTCGTGCCAGCTGATTGACATATCAAACAAAATGGAACAAAACGTTCAAATGATTTGAGGCGCCATTGTTGGAAAAATCTGCGGCATTTTTCATATTAGTGTTTGCTATCACAACACAAATGCACTCCAACAGGGATGGAGTGATTTTTAATTGCAACTTATTAGGGCGCCATAACAATCATTTTTTAGTTTCTGAACTTATTTTTTTTCTCAGCGGTATGTTTAAGAAAATACTTATTTTTTTATGATAACCGCCTAGGGCGCCGATAAAAATTTTTACTCTCCGAAACCAACGGTCGGAGACTGTGCGGCCAGTCCGCCACAACAACTCTAGTTGCCTGGAATCATTGCTTCGCAAGTTTACTAGTTGGCTTTGGGTCATTGTCTCACTGAAAGACCCGTTTCGGTGGTATTTCATCTTCAGCATAGGATAGCATTACTTTCTGCAGGATCTTAACACAGATTTGGTAATCCATGATACCTTCAGTTTGGTGTATTGGAAAAACACCATAGAAGGAAAAACATGCCCGAACCATTATGTTGAGTCCTCCGAGTTTAATTGGTTTTGCTTTGGAACATGGATTATACTCTGTGTTTGGTAGCCTTCTTACATATTGATGAGGTCAATTTCCACCATATTAAACAATCTTGGACTCGTCTGCCCACAGAACATTACTCCAATTTGATGTAGGTCAGTCAAAGTGGTTCCTTTGCAAATTTCAATCTTTTTGTTACATTGTTTTTGTCAACAATGGTACCCTTCTTGGACTGTGGGCGGCTTGAACATGTTCTCGTGACTTTCTACGAACCGTTTTATCAATCGCATCAACATAAAATATGCCTTTAATATCAGAAGCTGACGTGAAGGGATTGATTTTAAATGCCTGATGAATCGTTTTATCAACTTTAATGGCAAAAGCGGCTTCCACCCGCCATTATCTGACTTTTGGCAGTTAAATAATGGCTTTTCTTACCATTGTTGGTGAGCATTCAACTTGCATTAAACCAGGGCATAAGTTTTGCCTTCCGATATCAGTCTTCTAACAAGGACACGTTATTCCGGTGTCATTGTTTGCCTCTGCCCATTGCTGGCAAAAATATGACCAATTTTTCAATAAAAACTATATAGGTGTAATGGATAAACAAAAACCAACTTTTTTAAATGTTCAATTTTAGAAATAAAAGAGAAAAATAATATTTCTTCACATAAACCGGTGCACTACTATTATTTTGACCGGAAGAATTCGTAGCTTTGATTTATAACGGTTGTTTATTTGTCATATACCGTTGCAAAAAAAATGTTTTTGTACCTGATCATTAAGAAAATGCTATTTAGTCAAAATGTAATAGTTTTTTACTATCAACGCAATATAAAACTTACAAAACCAAGGTTATGCAATTCTTTACTTGTACAACTATTATTTTGACCGCAACTGTATGTACATACCTTAAATAAATTTTAAATAAATAAAGGCAAAGACATCTACAGAAACAGCTATTTAAGTTTCTGGAAAGCACACAATAGAGAAGCAAATCAATTGAGGATGTCTGTGAAGTTAGCAGGGCAACTTTCACCCACGCAATTGGGACCTTGATAGGAATTGAAGTTTTTTTGCATTTCTATTACCGATTTTGCAGTTCGCCAAATAACGGTGTAATTTAGTGACCTGCTAACTTGACAGTGAAGTTAGCAAGGTCACATGGCGTATCTCAGGAACCAAGCGTGCTAGGAACTTGTAGTAAGGCTCCAAACTAGCAGTTTTTTTGCATTCCAACGATAGATAGGTCAGAATTTTGAAGTCCTTTTTTTGAAAAAAATTTCATACTGACCTGCTAACTTCACAGTGAAGTTAGCAGGTCACATGGTGAATCTCAGGAACCAAGCATGCTAGGAACTTGCAATAAGGCTCCAAATTTGCAGTTTTTTTGCATTTCAACGATAGGCTATGTTCAAAATTTGAAGTCCTCAATTTAAAAATTTCCCAATTTGACTTCAATATGAAGCAAGTAGGTCATATCGTGTATCTCACGAACCAAGCATGCTAGGAACTTGCAGTTGGCTCCAAATTTGCAGTTTTTTTGCATTTCAAGAATAGGCTAGGTCAGAATTTTGAAGTCCTTTTTTTTTTAAATTTATACTGACCTGCTAACTTCACATACGTCAATTGAGGAATATATCTCATCACTTTCAAAGATACGACTTCCAATTGAAATTATTTAAATAACTCGAAGCCATCGCATAAAACTATGAAGTAGTTAGATATATGTATCTCAAATCTTAAGATGATTTGGTGCTTTGAAGCCGAATATCTAATGAATTCGATGGTTTAGAGCTTAACGACCATAAAATGAAATGACGTCCTAACAATAACCTTTTTCAAAAAAGGTATGACACAATTGTGTTGAGCATATGGGCCAGTTTGCTCATTATCCTTTAAAATGCAATGATTAAACACCATTCAAACAAGTAGTTTTATACTGCCTTTTAATATTTCGGCATATCTACTTGCTTTCATTGCATCGTAGTCACCACCTTAACAAACATGCTCTATCTGGAAAAGAAAAACTCACTACATGGCAATCCTGACTAAGTTTCATTACCTAAGGGGCCAATTATAGCGATCAGGAAAAAGTTGAAACACTATAAAAATGAATACTTCATCAGGAAAGATGGCCGTTTATAGCGAACAGGAAAATATGTCAGTTGACAAGCTGAACACATGTGAATAAAGGTACACATACAACCTACCGCAATATTTTCCTGGTTGAAAACATAGAAAAAGAAGTAAAGGAACTGGTGTATATCACATAAACAGTGTACGTGAATGAGGCAGATAATTGGATACTCGAAATGTCAAATCGGTGACTGAATGGAAAAAAAAAAGTAAACAAAAAGTGATACAAGCATAAAAACATTAATAAATCATTAATTGTTGAAAAAAAAACAAACAGTTTGCAGTGATTTACTAAGAAATGTGTGTATATTTGCTAATAAAAATAAAAAAATATGAAGTGCAGTGCGAAATTGTGAAAAAAAAAACAAAATAAGGCGGATAAGAATCATTTCCTTTTACAAGTGAGTTTTATTATATTTTTCTCAAAGAGAGTGTTGTGAATTGTTTGTATTTTAATTAGTCACCAATCATGTAAAATATTTTAAATGATTTAATTTTAAAAAGGCAAAGAATAGTATTAATTAATTGAAAACTTGCACATGGTTTTTCGGATATAATTGTGTATAAAAGAAATGTCAAACTGCGATTCTGTGAAACAGGGACGTAGTTTTTTGTGTTGGTGGTTGTAAGGCGCAACTATACGCTAAGCGCCCTTTATATTCGGATTTTTTTTGTTGTTATTAAATCGATTTTGTTCGTTTGGTGTTTGTATATTTATGTTAACATACGCCTATATCTTCAGAATTTTGCTCGAATTGTTTCGTAGTCAAGTTATTTGTTCATGTTTTTAATAATAATTACTTGTCATTCAAAAAGTTGCCCAGAAAATATTTATTTTATTTGTTTGAAAAAGAAATATTTAAAATAATTTAATACAAAATTTAAAAGGCTTCCGAAAGTCGAGTGGTATAAGGAAAAATGGATGACCATTCTGAAAATGGATAAAGTAAGGCCACATTCGGGGGTGTCGTATTTTGTATCGCTGCCAATGATTTGCTTTGATTTCGCGTTGGTTTCGGAGAGTAAAAATTTTATCGGCGCCCTAGACGGTTATCATAAAAAAAATAAGTATTTTCTTAAACATACCGCTGAGAAAAAAAAAATAAGTTCAGAAACTAAAAAATGATTGTTATGGCGCCCTAATAAGTTGCAATTAAAAATCACTCCATCCCTGTTGGAGTGCATTTGTGTTTGTGATAGCAAACACTAATATGAAAAATGCCGCAGATTTTTCCAACAATGGCGACTCAAATCATTTGAACGTTTTATTCCATTTTGTTTGATATGTCAATCAGTTGGCACGAAAAATGGACTTACATCAGTAAAATAGATAAATAAAATTTTAAACAAAAAATAATTAATGATTGAAAATATTTTTAGCAAAAAAAATTCTAAGAGTTAATTGTCATTGATTAGTGTAGCATTTGTGTTTCCAATCGAATGAAAGCATCGTAATCCATTCAAAAATTTTCCTGTTTCGTTTTTCTGATCGCTATAACTGGTCCCTAAACGAAAGCGGACTGAAAATAAAAGCATAATAATCCAGGACCCATATTCTGTAATTTTCGAATCGATAAAAATAGTCGAGAAACGGTTAAAATTGGAACGAAGTTCATTTTATCGCATCATCGGGTTTCTATAACTTTGACAGTCGTTAATTTTATCTTGCACAAATTTTTTGCCTTCGTAAATCCCAATAGTCAAAAACAGAAAATAAGAAACAATTTACAAGATCAAAAGGAAGGTAACTGTAAAAAATCGTATAGTAATACGCCTAGGAGGCAACCACAAAAAGAAGCAGATGTTTTAAGTTAAGTTTAAGTTTTAATAAAAAAAAAAATTTATATGATTTATTCATTCTGCATCTAATTTTGTTATTTTGTTTAGAACGATGAATCTGATTGAATTCAACAACAAGCAACATACAAGAAATGGTGGTGTTTAATTATTCTTCGAGATGAACTCGAAATAAGCAATGCATGGATCAGAGGAAAAAGAAGAAAGGCTGATGGTTCCGTTACAGAAGAAAGTCAAGTTGTTGATAATCAACGACAGTTTGCTTCTCCACAAAATATCTGTGAATTATCTGCCCCAGTTGACTTGGATAATGACAGCATAAAACATTCAATTTATATTGAGGACAACACATCTAATGCCGGATTTACACGAATGGAAAGCTGCCAGTATAATGACAAAAAGAATGAAATTGTCCATTCTTTTGTTGTTGCTTTTGTCATAATACTGGCAGTTTTCCAATCGTGTAAATCGGCATAACTATGATTGCAATTCTGTGCAATTTCTTCCAGTTGAAGACATTAAAGTTGGTCATCAATCCTCTTAAACATCACACGGAAAGAATTCTTGGATCATATCACGAAAAATGAGCTGCAAATTACGAAAACTGAATCCCGATTTATACCTTGGCTCGGGGATTCGTAATTTACGACTATTTGTTTGCAATTTGCAAAACTGAGCAAAATGAAGATATTGATACTCAAAAATTGTAAATCAACCCTCTTTAAGTATCAATTATTCTATCGAGAGAAAACAAAAATTGCGAACAACAAATCGCAATTTGATCCAAATAGTCTTCAATTGCACAAATTGTAAATTTGCAAAAAAGATTTGTGATCACCACTTTTATTTCGTGATATTGCCACTTGGAAAGATCAATCCTTCTCGACCCTTCATTTTGCAGGTAAACACATTTAATTTTATTTATTTGAAATAATACTTTACGCTTGACTCTACTTGGATTTGAACTCGCAACCCTCCAGTTGCGGAGCGAGCATGCAACTACCAGGCCAATTTGCATTACAGATCGTTGATGTCACACATTGATGATTTGATACTCGCCATGCTGTGGTGCTTTATTTCTTCGAGAAGTAAATTGCGACAGGAAAGTCGTGATTTAGGAATTTTTTGTTGGTGTTTTGCAACTATTCTCATGGAGTTGCGAATTACGAGAAAAAAAAACGTAATTCAGTGATTGTGCAATGTTAATTACTAAATATTTATCGCAAATCAATATTTCTAAATGCTGTTTGTGAAATTATGCTTTTGGAGAGTAAATTACCGCCAAAACAGTTGTATTTTGCTATGAAAAGTACAAACTTGAATCATGGATTTTAATTGCAAATCACGAAGAAACAAATTTTATGAATTGCTACGTTTTGACTGTTAAATTACCAGTTTTTGTATTAATTTGGGATTAAAATGTCTTGATTTACGAATTAAACATGATTCGTTAATTGCAACTGCAAATTTTTCAATTGATGATTTTTCAATTCTTTCCGTGCAAATAAGAAGCGATAGACATAATCAGCAGTGATGAAGTCCAAGAGATTCTTATCTTGGCCACCGATGAGAAGACTAAAATTGTCTGTCAAGTATATTACCTATTAAAATGAATATTTTTGCAAGTAGTGCGAATCGTGTTTACGTGCTCGATGCTGTGACTGAGGACATTTAAAAAATTTTTGAAGTTCAAATGGTGCCACCCAACATGGCCCATTCCGCAATCGGTCTATGGATTTCAGTTGTGTCTATATCATACTATTCAGGGCTTTTGAAAAACTGTCTAACTATATTCACACTTAAAAGTCTTATAATAAGATGGACCAAGTCTTTTGTTACTTTTTGAATAAAAATACTCCTACAAAAAGGTGTTATTGTATACTCTATCTATTTTTTATTTTTGGCAAAGTCTGTTCTGCTTGAAAATCTTTTTTAGCTTCCGGGTTTCTTGAAGGAATAGTGTTGTTTGTTCCTTTAACGGAGAAGATATTACCGATAAGTTCTTATCGACCTTTGGAGGCAACACCTTCTATTAACCTCTTAATACCTACGCTTACATAATTGAAACTTCAAGCTAAAGAGAACCTTGGCCCACTAACAAATTTTATTAGAAAACGACGCCAACCTCACCCCTCAAGCTTAAGATAATGATAGAAAGGCCAGTTAAAAGTTAAAGTGAAGTTTTTTTATTACTTATGCACCATCCTTTATACTTAACTTTTTAGTGCATGCATTCAAACACAAAGTTTATTTATCAATTTTCTTTAAAACGAAAACAACATATCCACTCTGGCAGTAACAAAGAAGTGAGATTTACGTGTTAAGAAAATAAAAACGCTAATTGCGGGCGAGTAGTCTGGATATATGTATGTAGGTGAACAGATATCAGTTTCTGGTTCCTGCAATATTTCAAAATAGAAGAAAACATTACTTTAAAATACAAAAAAACTTAGGTACGGTTTAACCAATTCAGTATAAGATACTTCTCCCTATCTTCTTCAGCGTTTCCGTCATCGTCAGCGTCATGAAGAAATAACAACTTTTTGAAGAGCTCCAGCTCACATCATGGCAAAGCGAAGCCCCTTGGCCTATTGTTTCCGTTCCTAATTTGTGCTAGTGTTCTTTAAATACATAGCGAAGACCACTCTATTTTCTTCTGAATTCCGTGACCTCAAGTTCTTCAATATTTAATTCCTTAAAAGCTTCCTCCCATGCCTCCTTTTTTGAAGAAATAAACTCCCCATTTGTAGGCCACAAGACGCGCTTTAACAGCTGCTGATATCCCGCTCATTAATCCAAACTTTTTAAATCGGTTTTATTCGCTTTAAAATCTTGAAGTCCGTATTTTTTTAATAATTTTAATGAGATTTTAATCTCCACGCCAAAAAAATTTAAACATGCACCCGTCGCGACTTAAAAAAAGAATTGTTTTGTTTTGCCATGTCAATGTGACAGTTTTACTTATCGCCTTCCATTGGAAATTCCAGCCAGATCTGTTCGGAAATTTCACTTATCGCGTTCAGTTACAGAAACCCAATTTTTTCCATGAGGCGATAAGTGAGGAATGAGTTGTTTAATTTTTTAACGATTCGAAAAGTTATCGCTTGAGTTATAGAACATGGGTCCAGTAGAAACACAAAAAAAAAATTTCAAATTTAAGAAATGGCTTATGCTTACTTTTGGCTTTTGAGCAATATTTTGGATAGAGATTGACTTGTGCCTGTGGTCAAAATAGAATTATTGGATGCTTGACTAAACGAGATTCTATATTACAAAAAAAAAAATAAGTTTAACTTTACTTTATTACAATATATCTACAATAGATATTATATGCATTTTTATCTTAATCTTCATCTAAACAAATATAAAAGACGAAACAATTACTTAACTCGACCGAGATAATCTCAGGAAGTATTTAACTGATTAACATAATTTTTCTTATAGTATTCTTTAATTTTACCAGAGCGTTCATGCCAATTTTGTTTGGTATATTTGTTGTTAAATCAACAAATATTTTATTTAATTGTATTGTCGTCTTTTTTTTTAGGTCAACCGATACATTGGCTTATACGTTTAAACCTGTCCCTTATTTTACAAAAAAGAGAGTCGTTTTATGAAGTCATTATCCTTCCGCAAATTTTAAATCCTAAATCGATTCTTAATTCTTTATATCCCCAGAAAAATAATTATGAGATTATGTACTTTAAAATTATATACTTTTTGACAATTTAGTGATGCAGGAATTTGACAGGAATTTAATGGAATCACAATCTATGAAACTCTCCTTTTCCATTTCATATCATTTCACTGTTTATATTTTATTTCAATCCATGTCATTTGTTTTTAGTAAAGTCACATGAGTTCTATCTTGTTTAATAGCCATTTTTGAACAAAATAGAGTTAGAAATGCCCTTTTTATAATTTGAGGGTGCTCTTACGATTAGCGCAAGCAATTTTGTTCTATCTCATTTAGTTTTCAAGTTATGGATAACTGTTTTGTTCAATTAACCATTTTTCTGACCATAAATAAAGTTTCTTCTTGTAGGCTTTCAGGTTGTAATATCTATTCCAAACCTTTCTGTAATGTAAGTATAGAATTCCATTGTAAATCTTGTTACGGCGAAGAAGAAACTTTATTTATAAACGAAAGGTCACTTAAAAAGAATCATTTTCTGACCATTTTGAGGGTTACTTTTGTTCAATAAACCACTATTCATTCTTTTTGTATCATATTGAACAATTCATAATATATCTCTAAAATCATACCTTCTTATTTCTTTCTTGTTCAATATCCACATTCATAGATTTTTTGTTCAATATCCTAAATCCTTATATGTCGTTATTGTTTAAAAATTTAAATATCCCAAAACTGTTTCCCACAAAAATATTGGCTTGGCATCACTTATTTATCATTATAATTTTATAATAATTGATATTAATATAATTTTGTGTTTCGAAAATAACTAGCTATGTTCTTTTTAATGGCCCAAGGACCAGTTCGTGTAGTACACTTTCAATTATTTTTTCATGTCATTGTCATGTCATTTAATCGAGATCCCTTTATTTTCAAATGCTAATTTTTGATACACAAATATTTTGATAATGGAAAATGAATGCTAGCTCAAATTTTAGTCTGGCCGCACTTTTATGTTCTTATCTTATCACAAAACGTTACCATAAAAGTAGATATTTAACTAGTTCAGTGTGGTAGTAAATTTTAGTAGCTCGGTAACAACCATAGTGGATGTCGCATTCTGCAAGTTCTCATACATTTAATAACGCAGCAATATGCGTTGGAAAAAAGTCGCTTGAAAAACAAAATTCTTAAATGAAAAAAGGCAATTTCACTGTCTATTTTCTATTTAAATTTTCTATTTAAAAATATAAATATAAATAAATATCACATACAAACAGAATTTGGAAAAATTAAAGCATACAATGTGTTAAAAATGGATGACAGTACAACATTCTTAGTTCGGCACTGCCCCCCAAACGGTATAGTATACACTACGATGGCTAAAAACGAAAATAAAATTTTGATATAATTAAAAAATAAATGTAATATTATATTCAAAAATTTGGATGATAAGATTAAACTTTTGCAATAAAAAAAGTAAACAAATAAACAAAAATAAAAAATTTAAAGAAAACGATAAAAATTCTTTGATGATTTAAGTGACTTTTCGTTTATAAATAAAGTTTCTTCTTGCAGGCTTTCAGGTCAAAGTTAAAGATTGAAAAAAGTTACTTCTTTTGCGACGTTTCGAGTATCTTTATACTCTTCATCAAGCCTTTATTAACAAGATTACATCATTCCAGTGCCGAGATTCAGCTATTTCAGCGAGTGAGATGAGATGACTCGCCTTACTCGCCGTCTCATCTCACTTCACTCGTAAAAGTGATTCAGCTATTCAAGTGAAATGAGTAAGTTTGAATTGAGTTTCGAACATGAGACAAAGAATCAATATAAAACAGCTAAATTCTACCTCCTTGTCACACTCGTTACGCAAATGAAATTAATTTTTTTTTGTCGTAATTAAAGTTTAATGTGAGCTTTCACCCTTGAGAAAAAAAGTTTAATAAGGTCGAAAGTGAAAAGAATATTATTTTATTTAATATACATATGTGCATATGATAATAAAATACGATTTAAGAATCAGTAAAGGGTAGTTGTTTTTATCTACGTTGTTGTTTTTTTTCGATTCCTATCCATGAATAGAAATTCTTGAGAAAAGCACACATACATATCCAAAACTGGAAATTTACCAACACATACAACCAAGTCACTGCGGAAATATCTGGCGAGTAATCTGACATTTCATTTCACTCGCTCACTCACTCACTTTTACTAGCTGAATCGATTTTCGACGAAAAGTGACTCATCTCACTCACTCCCTGCGGTTTCGAATTAGCTGAATCTCGACACAGGTCAAAATGTAACCGTCACAAAAACACTATTAATCCAAAGATATTTGTATGGACTATTTTGATTCTTGTTGCCATGACAAATTTAATATTTTTTGCGAGTTTTATGAGCGTAAGAATTTTTTGTGGGTGGTATTTTAAACATTCTACACTTGCCCCTCCCCATTAAAAAAAAACACTCTTTCACCATGGATATTTTTAGGTACTCTCTGGATTCTTATTTCGTAGGACAAATGGAACATTAATTCCAAGTTTCATTAACATACCTTTGTTTTCAAAGGGTTTTCCGTAATATTTAACCTGTTGTACCTGAAAAAAGTCATCATTACATAAAAAGGACTTTAACTTTTTTTTCGGTGGTTGTATTATTTTGAATTTGTTTCATTAGATTTAACATGATATAGCATGTATCATATGGTTAGGTTGTACCAAAACAAATATTTTAGTTTGAAAGACCTCCAAGCTCTCCCCGTCTGAACCGCTTCAAATGCATCTACACAAAAAGCCAATGCGGGGATTTTGGGGGACTTTAGATATGTTAAAGAGGTTGCAATTCTGCGTCGATTCCAATTTTATGAACAAATTTTTTCAAGGTTCTTTTCTATGCGATTTGTGCTATTTTTGCTGATCTATATGACATGAATCAATATTGTAAGAAGAGACAACAAATTGAACAGAATATTTCTGTACAGTGTCATAATGTTAGTGTAATTTTAAGGTATATATAGTCACATATCACATTGTAAATTTAAAATGCAATGATTAAACACCATCATAGGCCTAGGAAGGGGGGGAGCGGAGGTGGGCAGTGCCCACCTTAAAAAATGAACTGCCCACCTTAGAAAAATCGACATTTAAACTTTTCTGGCTCTACAACTCACCCAAGAAGACAGATTGAAAAACTGTGAATGAAATTTCAGACACGAAAATTAAAATTTTGCCTACAGTTACAGTTGGTCGTCACATAAAAGCAATTCTTGCCCACCTTAATTTTGTTTTTGTTTACACATTGCATCATTGTCCGGGAAGCCTCAGCACGCACAAACCTAGTTGAACCGGTTTAAATTAGTCTCAAACCGAGTTAGGTTGAACCTTGAAGATGAGTAGGTTTTGAGGTTTAAAAAGAGGAATCATCAAATGTAAGATAATTGTAGTGCGTTCAGATTTAGTACTACGATGGCTTCATCCAGCTAAATACTAAATTGTAAAACGAGTTTAAGTAAAAACTTGGAAAAAATATAAAGATTTGTATTCAAAAAATTAAAATCACGAAAAGCTAAAAATATTGCCTGTTTTGTGTACGTCGCCAAATCGATTTTCATGCCACCAAATGAAATTTCAAATCTTCTGTTTGTAGATAAATCGCTGCATCTGACAAATTTGGTTTATGAACCGAAACGTAATTCGATCTGATTTGTTTAAAATTAAAGCTTACGGTTCTGTTTCGGTATGTATCAACTCGTTTGTCATCGACTCAGACTTAACGTAGTATTTGCTCTAGAACAAATCAAACCGAATTATATTGGAATTTTATAAAAAAAATCTAAGCCGAGTTGCTTCTACTTATTGCCTGCGGAACAGTAAAATGTGGATGAATTAAAAAACCTCAACAAAATATGAAATTTTTAGCTTTTTTTACTGTTCCGCAAAAAGATGATTTAGGTCAATTGGGTTACTTTGGTTGGATCAAAATACACTTTTTCTACATACATAGTCTAGTCAAATGGTGTTCAAAAGGGACTTGAAGTGGAAAGTTCTGGTGTTATGAATTTTAGTGGCTCCCTTTATGTTTTTGGGGTTGCTGAACACGAATCTGAAGTTGTCCAACAAAATTTTTCATGGAAAATATGAGAATTCGTCCAAAAACGTCAAAAATTTCGACATTTTTTGTCTTTTTTCCTTATTACTCAAAAATTCAAACTACCATTTGACCTGACTAACAGTCCATACTTTTGAAACATTAAGGAATTATTTTAAAATTTGGTTTGAAATAGGAAAATTTTCACAAAAGTATGAGATTCCTTTAAAACCTATACGAGTATCAAAAAGGAGACGTCAGGAAAAAAAAACAAATGTACTTTCATTATAGGTGTTTTGTTTAGCCTCCAATTTACTTTCCAGCAACAGTTGTGGTGAAAGCAATACACTTGATTTGGAATCCCATATCGAAACCGAAAATTGTTGGAAAATAAATATTATAATTTGTACCGAGGTAGATTTTTAATCAAGTTTTTTTTATTTTTTTTAATGCAACTTTGATTTGTTTTTAATGGTCCAATATTTAATTTCATATTTTGAAGTTTCTTTTCAAAATGCGATCAAAGTTTTAGTGGAAAAATGTATTTTTCTTTTCAATAAATGACTCAAAAGACAAGCTCTGTTTTAAAGAAAAATCAAATTGAATATTGTTTATACTCTGAATTTAAATTTGTTAGACGGTTAGTTGCAAATATGCTTTGTTTAATTAAATAAAATGCAAAGTTCGTCAAATATTAGAAAACCGATGCCGTTGTCCAAGTAAGATAACTTTAGGACAACGGTGAACAAAGTTTTTAAAGAACTTTTTGAAGTAGGACAGCTAAATACGACCGTGTAACTCTTTTTTCGACTAAGGTGATGGATAGATAGATAGATTGATTAGATTTTATTTCTATAAATTATAGTACTACATATACATTTTACAGTAATAAAGCATGGCTATTTGCCGTCTGCCTGATTGACAATTTTACAAAATTTTTCATTTTACAATTCTTATTTTAAAAATTTCCATTTATAATTCTGTTTCTATAAGCTAATACTATTTTACAATATTTGTACAGTTTAGGAACTTCCATTTCATAAAGAAGACGTATCGTATGCTCTTCTGATAGAAAATCGCATCCAAAAATATATCTTCTTGTTTCTCGCAGAACCGGACACCTACCCATAAAGTGAAAAATGTTCTCTCTTTCGCCCATATTACAAAATTCACACTGCAAAGGCAACTCTTCACGATGCGGAATGAAGTTGAGACTGAGGAGTTCGCCTCTTAATCTAAATATCATTGATATTTGATCAGTCGTGTAGTCATCATGGAAGTAATTTCGATGGTTTAGGTTGTAGTTTAGCTTGCTATATGACATTCTGTAGATAGATTCTTTTGCTTCAGCTGTGAATCCTAAATCTTAATCGATATCATCTGATATATAGAGAGGGTTTCCAAATTAAATTATTCATCTGGTGTAAGATCGATATTAGATTCTTCCTCTAGCTCTATCCAATCTTTAAACTTACTCGATCTACTATTTATTGCATGTAATGCTGCTTTTTTAGGGAGGCGCTCATCAGACATCTTAAAGACATTACATATGTAGTCAACTTGCAATTTAAGGGTTTAAATAAATAGAGGAGAGATACCGGTTTCTAGCATCAGCATGTAGTTCGGAGCGTTTGGTGGTAGTCGAAATATCGAAATATCCTTTTTATATAAAATCGTAGGAGTTTTTCAGCGGTATCATATTTCTTACTACCCCACACTTGGGCTGCATACATCAATGTTGACTCAGCTGCCGATTCAAATACTTTGTATTTGCTGCTATGGGCAATATGCCTATTGTTAAATATGTCTTTTCCAAGCAATATTTATTGTAGTATTGTAGATGCATCGTAAGACTTTGTTGCAGAGAGCAGAGTTGAGTTTGGTAGCACTTCTAATGACTGTTAATTTGCTTTACTGTTGACGTCGTTGTCGGCTGCATTCATTAGATCTCTTGAACAAATTCGGGAATTAATTAAATGGTCAAGGGCAAATATATACATACTTATTGGGAAATCATTTGCACCGAAAAATGTTTTAATGATTAGGTTTGGTTTGGACTGGTTGCCCACCTTAGAAAAAATTCCTTCCTACGCCAATGAACACCATTAAAACAAGTAGTTTTATACTGCCTTTTAATATTTCGGCATATCTACTTGCTTTCATTGCATCGTAGTCACCACCTTAACAGACATGCTTTATCTGGAAAAGAAAAACTCACCACATGGCAGTCCTGCCGACCTACTAGGTTTCATTACCTAAAGGAAAACGGACTGAAAACAAAAGCATAATGATCCAGTAGAAACTCACAAAAAAAAATTTCAAATTTAAGAAATGGCTTATGCTTACTTTTGGCTTTTGAGCAATATTTTAGATAGAGATTGGCTTGTGCCTGCGGTCAAAATAGAATTATTGGATGCTTGACTAAACGAGATTCTATTACAAAAAAAAAATAAGTTTAACTCTACTTTATTACAATATATCTACAATATTATGTGCATTTTTATCTTAATCTTAATAAATAAAAGATATTATTTTGAATAACTCCAAAACACTTATTTTATTTATTTATTTACTTAAATGCATTTCGGAAGCAATGCTTCCATCGTCAGTAAGTTTTATATAAATAAAAATACAAACAAAAATTTTTGATTGATATTAAATACAAATAACTCAATACAAACAAAACAAATTTATAGAGAATTTAGGATCTATTATAAAATTTTTTGAAAATTGGATCTTTTATTGGTCCCTCGTCATTATTCATTAAATTATTTCTATTTTTAACAATGTAAAGAGATTCATATGCATCTAATTCAAAAGGATTATTAACATTTCGAATTAATTTAAAATTTTGTAAGCTAAAATTATGGTTATTATCCAGCATGTGTTGTGCTACACTCGACTTCTCAGGTTCATTGTATTTTACATGGGCAAAATGTTCTTTGAATCTTTTCAAAATTGGTCTTCTTGTCTGTCCTAGATATTCCTTTCTACAATCGTTGCATCCAATAGAGTATATTCCTGATTGTTGATTTTTTTTTCAATTTTGTCCTTTGAGCCACTAATCACTGGCTTATTTATATATTTTGTCTTCTAAAAATTGGTCTTAATTTTGATGTTATTTCTGGATAAAAATTGAATTTTGACCATTTCTTTTGTTAATTTCTGATTAAATCTAAAGTTGTATAATATCTTAAGTTTTGTTTTCTTCTATGTGCAATCGTCATATCATCTATTAATTGTTCTGTATAACCATTTATCTTAGCTATTTCTTTGATCTTTCGTATTTCAATGTATTCTCTTTCCTTCGTCATCGGGATATTCAAAGCTCTAAAAATCATTGAATGGAAGGCTGATATTTTGTGCTCAAATGAATGAAAAGAGTCCGATGATATATATCTTAGAGTATTTGAAGGTTTTCGATAAATATCAAACTCGAAATTTTCACCTTTTCTAATTATAGTCAAATCTAAATATTAAATCTTCCGTTTATTTCTTCTTCGTGAGTAAATTTGATTGTTGGATATTCTGTTTTATTTAGTAAGTTTATTAGACTTCGAAATTCTTGTTTTTTGACTATGGCCCATAAATCATCTATGTATCTGAACCAAATTCTTGAAAAATTTCTTACATTTTTCATTTTCATTTCTAAATTTGCCAAAAATGGACTCAAATGTGAACCCATACTGAAACCAAACTTTTGTCGATAGAAAAGCAGCAAAAAGTCTAAAAGAAAAGAAAACTTCAGTTATTTTCAGTAAAGCAGACAAAAGCAATAATATTGTCATACTTGATAAAAGAGAATACACTGAAATAAATGAAGAATTCATTGCAAATGGACCATACGAAGAAGTATTTTTTAACCCTTTACCAAAAATGATAAGACGAACTAAAGCAGCCATTAAAAAAGCAGCAGATATTTTCATTAATGAAAATTTATCAAGAAAACTAAACGTTTCAAATCCAGTACTACCGCGAATGTATTCTCAACTTAAGCTTCATAAACCTGGGAAACAAATTAGACCAATTACATCAACAACAGGATCAATACTTACAAAACTTGAATGTTGGTTATTAGATAGATTCAATAATCTACCAAATAAATTCGAAACAAAAGCTATAAAGAATAGCATCGAATTTGCAGAAAAAGTAAAAGAATTAAAAATAACCAGTAATGAAATTCAAGTCTCATTCGATGTAGTATCTCTTTATCCAAATGTCCCTCTTGATGAAACTTTAAAATTTCTTAAAGAATGGTTAGAAACAAATTCTTTAAGACAGGAAGAAATCAATGAATTAACTAACCTTACAAAATTATGTGTGAATCAAAATTGGTTTCAGTTCAATCAAAAATTCTATCGACAAAAGTTTGGTTGCAGTATGGGTTCACATTTGAGTCCATTTTTGGCAAATTTATTCATGTCAAATTTAGAAACGAAAATGAAAAATGTAAGAAATTTTCCAAGAATTTGGTTCAGATACATAAATGATGTATGGGCCATAGTCAAAAAACAAGAACTTCGAAGTCTAATAAACTTACTAAATAAAACAGAATATCCAACAATCAAATTTACTTACGAAGAAGAAATAAACGGAAGATTAAATTATTTAGATTTGACTTTAATTAGAAAAGGTGAAAATTTCGAGTTTGATATTTATCGAAAACCTTCAAATACTCTAAGATATATAACATCGGACTCTTTTCATTCATTTGAACACAAAATATCAGCCTTCCATTCAATGATTTTTAGAGCTTTGAATATCCCAATGACGAAAGAAAGAGAATACATTGAAATACGAAAGATCAAAGAAATAGCTAAGATAAATGGTTATACAGAACAATTAATAGATGATATGACGATTGCACATAGAAGAAAACAAAACTTAAGAAATTATACAACTTTATATTTAATCAAAAATGAACGAAAGAAATGGTCAAAACTCAATTTTTATCCAGAAATAACATCAAAATTAAGACCAATTTTTAGAAGACAAAATATAAAAATAAGCCAGTGTAATGAGATAAAACTTAAAAATCTGATTGGTGGCTCAAAGGACAAAATTGAAAAAAATCAACAATCAGGAATATGCTCTATTGGATGCAACGGTTGTAGAAAGGAATATCTAGGACAGACAAGAAGACCAATTTCGAAAAGAATTAAAGAACATTTTGTCCATGTAAAATACAATGAACCTGAGAAGTCGAGTGTAGCACAACACATGCTGGATAATAACCATAATTTTAGCTTACAAAATTTTAAATTAATTCGAAATGTTAATAATCCTTTTGAATTAGATGCATATGAATCTCTTTACATTGTTAAAAATAGAAATAATTTAATGAATAATGACGATGGACAAATAAAAGATCCAATTTTCAAAAAATTTTATAATAGATCCTAAATTCACTATAAATTTGTTTGTGTAGTTTGTTTTGTTTGTATTGAGTTATTTGTATTTAATATCAATCAAAAATTTTGTTTGTACTATTATTTATATAAAACCATTGTATCTTTGTATATGAAAACCATAGTACTATCATGGTGGCACTCGAAGAGGGCGACATCTCAAGTCTCCAAGGGGTACCTTGACGTGGAGAATTGTGGAATAAGTGGAAGTGTGGACGTGAAGAATAGTATAAGCATGGGAAAGACGTATACTGAATTTATGAGAGTTAGAGTGAATCAGGTAGAAGGCATTTTGGAGAAAATATTCAATTTTGTTTTGGTTATCGGTTTTGTTTACATTTTTTTTACTATGCAGATAAAGCTGAAAGACACAAAAAGAACAATTTCGGATATTCTTTTTGGCTTATGGGGTTTTTATGTGCAAGGGAAAGGGGTAGGTATACATGTGAAGGTGTATTTGTTTTTTCACAGCTGTAGGCGTATCGTCTTCAATATATTTGGGTTTCTATGGTGCAAGAGGAAGATGTTGTTATACATTGGAATATAGGTAGATAGGTATGTGGGTTAGTTTTTATAACTGAGTGGGTAGTTGAGAACCAAAACTCGTCATATCCAAAATTTTCATTTTGTGCAAATGAAAAAAAAAACTAATTAAGGTGAAATGGTAGATGTTATAAAAGATTTTATTTTATACCTACCTATAATCTTTTTATATGAACATTTTTCATATACAAAGCTATAATAGAAGATTTTTAAATCTATGTTATGATTGAGAGCAAACAAATTGGAAGTTCCGTTTAAAAGATATTTAACAATTAAATTTGGTTATGAAGAGTTTTGTTGCAAATGATTGGATATGGCCAGTTTCCCCACCATTCCCCCCTCTCACAATTGCACCCTCTAATATAAAAGCACTCCCCTACTTTCCAATCTTTAATGACCCATTTAAAATTGTTTACAATAAAAACCTGTGTACGTTTAAGTTCCTTCTTATATAACATAATTAATAGCCTATGATGGATAAGAAGAGTTCTGAAAGCAAACCCACTGCTTACAATGGATATGGAAAGCTTTGATGTAAATTGCACTGTGGATATCGAGAGTTTTGGAAACAATAACGATGTTCGACATCAATATTAAAGGGGCTTAGAGGGGTAAGGGTGTCAAATTTTCTTTAAAAACTATTCAATATGCCCAGCTTAACAAATCTGGATCAAAATCTCAATTTTTGATAAAAGTGAATAGGTATGATGAGTTTTCGTTCTCATCTACTCAAATGTAGGTGTTTTGTGTGCAGGATTTTTTACAAATAATGTACCTACATGCAAACTTTTCGCACTTTTCAAACTTTTCTTTCGCTTCTTTCCTTAATATATATACATATATTTTAGTAAAGGCTACATTGGGGTGGAATACCATTTTCAAAAAAATGGTTATTAAGGTGCAGTGCAATAACACCCGCGGTAATAAAGCCCTTGGGCCGTGGGCGTTATTTCCCAAAATAAAAGGAAAAAATACCCACGGGTTTATTTTCCATTTTAAAATGGCAATAACCCACGAAAGAAAAGAAATAAGAACCGCGGGTGCTATTGCTTTTTGGATTTGGCATTTAAGCCCACACTTAAAGTATAATCTATACTCTGCTTTTAAATACTCTTCTATTTAAAGATCTCAAAATGATAAAGTTGGATATCTTAATATATACAACAGAGTCGGGTTAGTTACATCATTTATAAGTTATAACTGAATAACGGCTGAACGAATTTTAATTATCTATGGTTTGTTGGATTTGTCTCCGCTTCAAATAGGAGAATAACTATTAAAATATTAGAAAAGTTCACGGATAAAAATTATATGCACTTTGGGTAGGTAGGTACCTGTTTTATTATATAAAAAAGAAATCAGAAAATGAGTTTGAAAACGAATCAATAATTTATGAAATTTTGTTTTGACAAAATTAAATTAAAAAATTATAATATATAGTCCAGTAACTATATACATTAGACCTTGCGTCAGGTCCGGTAGCTCTGATTTTTTGCTGAGTTGTTTATGATGTTGGCCTAGTATTAAATCTGATTTTTCGACCTCGAGCGCCGAACGCAACATTGGTAAAAATCCAAAAAACCGCGAATTTTTCGCGGTTTTTTCACTTATTGGCTATTTTAACCATTACGCCTTAACTTCCGAATAAAACATTGCTCTACGATTTCAACCTTACTAAATTTGCTTCAATTTGAGTCCAAAGCCGGTTCTGTAGACATAACGGTTTCCAAGGGACGGCATTTCAAAATATAGCAATACAAAATTTAAAACAACAAGTAGTATATAAAACAGTATAATAACAAAAACATGGTCTTTGACATATGCTGCATCAAAGAAATAGAGCGTGTAGATTGGGCCAAAAAAAGAAAACAATAGTACCAGATGGGGGGTATATATCCCCCCGTTTAGGCGGGAGGGGCAATTTTAAGAAAAGTTGACTTCAAATAGAAAAATAACCATTAAAATACAACGGTAATATCTGGACGAAAATCCATTCCTCATCTTAAAGCCAGAAATCTTAAATCTTAGTTAAAAACTGAATACCAAATGCTAAAATAAATTCCAGTGGATTTTTTTCACAGTTTTGCATTAGTTAGATACTTTTTTGAATGGAAATGAAAAAAAATTACAATTTTCAAAAAAAAAAAAATATTTAAAAAATCAATTTTTTTTGTTTGAAAATTTTTTTTAAATTAATTTTTTTTATTTTTTTGTTTAATGTACTTTTTATTTCATTTCAATTCAAAAAAGTATCTAACTAATGCAAAACTGTGAAAAAAATCCACTGGAATTGCGGTTTTCTTGTCATTTTGATGACAACTTCGCATTGTTTAGGAACACCACAATTTGTTCCTTTACCTGGTTTGTAAGACTTTGAAGTTTTGGTGAGGAAAAACGGTTCGATGAATCAATTTGAAAATTTACAAGAATATTGGTGATTTGAAAGTCTATAAATTTGCATACCAACGCAAGCCATGCAATCAATATTTGCAACGAAAAAAAAAATATTTACGAAAAGACCACAAAACGTCGGTTTTTAGTACTTTTTTTAAACTAACGGTGAACGGTAAAAAAAAATAATTTCTACAAAATCATAAAAAAATCTTGTAAAGCGCTTTTTCAAATTTCCAAAACTGTCTTTGAATTTTTTATAACGTCATTATTTGCTGAGATATTGGTAATCAAGGCTAAAAGTATCTTTTTTCATTCAAATTCAGATAAACCATATCAAAAAAAATCGTACGAAAACAACAAAAAAACTGAATTGAAGCTGAATAAACAAGGTATCTGATCATGACATTTAATTGACTCAAAAAAATTTATCCATAGAAATGAGGACCTTCAAAAAAAATAAAAACAAAATAATTTTGTTGTCTCGTCTCATTTTTTGCAATAACGCAATAACGGTACTTCAAAAAAATTTGTTTGCAAACAAATCTCGAAACAAAAAACATAAAGCTGTAAAATGCTTTTTATTTCAACTCAATACGACCACTCGTCACAAAGATACAGCTCTTCAAAAAACGCTAACAAAAATTGAAAAAAAATTTGTTCCTTTAATATTGTTGACTAGTGTATTTTATAATAATACGAAGGTATTATAATATAATACTTAATTACCTACTTGAAATTTAATTTGTAGATTCTTTTCATGAAAATTAATACAAAATATATATTACAAAATAATAGTAATGAAAGACATTTTTTGTAAGAGTATTTATCTTCAATTAATAGTGGCATTATTATATTTATTGTATTTCACATACAAATATGAGAACTAAAATCTTACTGCGATTGAAATTTTATCTACTAATTTGTATATTTTACCTTGAAATATTTCAACGCGCCTTCAAAATAATGCATATTTAAATTGTTTATTTTAAATTATTAGGCAGAAAAATGGTTGCTATATACCTAGGTACCTACCAACTTATACAAAATAAATCTGTAAAAAGTTCATTAGATAAAAAGTTTATTAGGTAGGTACCTACATACATACCTGCCTACCTATGCTTACCTAATATACATACATCAAATTAGTTTAAATTCAAGGTCAAATAGGTACTCAAAGAAATAGGTACCTACGTACCTACCTACCCTTGATTTTTGCAACAAAAACCTTTAAATAAAATACCTATGTACCTACCGATGAGTCGAAATGAACTTCGACGTTGGAGCCAATAAAGCTAGGAATGAATTTTTTGAAAATCACTGGTAAGAAATTTGAAATTAAATTTGTTTTGACAGTATTTGGAACTGGCATAGGGATTCCCACTTACAGACTAGTGAATAATATTAGGTTATCTTTTTACAAAATTCGAAGAAATTTCAGGTCAAATAAGAAGGTACCTACCTACCTACTCAAAGAAATACATACCTTCCCTCGAAATTTGCAAAAAAAAAAAAACAAATATACCTAGGTACCTATTAAAAGATAAACCTACCTAGGTATGAAGGTACCTATACCAAAGCCTACCCCCGAATTTAGCAATAAAAACTTTAATTAAAATACATGTAGGTACCTTTACCTATCTATCAAATATATCTATGCCTTAACCCACCCCCGAATTTTGCATACAAAATTTAATTAAAGTACCTACAAATACCTATTAAACATAACTACTCGAAATAATTTATAATATGTAGGTACCTACCTATGTAGATAATAAAAACTATTAACAAAAAAACTATCTAGCAAAAAATTAATAGTAATTGCACAAAAACTTTAATTCAAATACATATGTACCTACCTACCTACATACCAAAAGACCAATCCTCGCAAAAAAGATTGCATCTAAAAATTCAAATACCTACACACCAAAATACCTACCACCGAAATCATGCAAGAAAATTTCAATCAAAATATCTACCAAAAGATATATGCCTAGCCTATCCTCGAAACTTTGCAAGAAACTTAAGTCAATTTAAAAAAAGCAAAAACAAAACCTACCCTCAATAAGAAAATATAGCAACGACCTACACACGTTTGTCTTTTCACACTCACATACAAGAAAATCTCTGCAAATAATGATTTTTTTCTACTCGTTGCTACGAACTAGACACCAACGACGGGTGACGATGACGCAAGCAGAAGCGACACGATCAACTCGTTCACCACTTCATATAATTTCTTTGCTTCTCTGCCTGCAAACAAAATACATTCCTAAATAAACCAACACAAATATTCGTCTATTCAAAGAGGAAACGACAATTTTTTTTCTTATTTTCTTCACGTTTTTCTATACTTTGACATTTTAAAAACAGCTGATTTGCTTATCTCTCTTACTCCCTTTATTTCTTATGAGCATGAAAATAATACTTTCCTCTTGCTCTTACTACTTGTCTTCGATTCTTTATGTACCCCGCATCCACAATTCTCCACGCAATCGAATGCGGTCGAATGTGGCGCCCCCACAAGGTCCACGTTCAACTAAAAAAAAATTTTCATGAGAATACTATGGTTTTCATATACAAAGATTGTATATAAATCTAATAGTAGTATTACTTGAGGAAAAAGATACTAGCGCTACAGACGACTGAAGCAAAAAGTGTATTATTCCCTCATCATAGCTTCACACCCAACTCACAGCAGATGAAAGATTAAAAAAATACATTATTTCCTCACTACATGAGAGAAGGCAATTATCTTCCTTCTCCTCACGTCACAGCAGTGCCAATATACGAGAGTGAGAAGGGAACACAACCCAGCGGGAAAAATTAAAAAAATCATTGAGGAAAAACCTGCTTTTTCCTTGAGGAATGGAAGCTGTACCTGCCACTTTTCAGCTTATTCCTTTGATGAATTTAACATGGGCGTGTCATTGGCGGGAAGCACATGCCACTTTCTCGATGAAAATTCACTAACGAATTCACTACTTCAATGGAAGTTGTTTATTCACCGACCCAGGTGATGAAAAACATGGTGATTGCATAATCTGTGAATTCACTACATACGGGTATTTAGCTTATTCATCAGTTCAATAATTTCGATGAAAAATCTAATGAAAATTCAGTTATGAAATCACCAGGTTAGTGGTGTTTCTTTTTCATCAATTAAATCCTCCCATTTGTATTGTTTACTAAATCCCATCAGTAATGCACCCTTTATTTTAAAATGTAAACAAACCCAAAAGTTGTTTCCATTTCAAATCAAACATTTTTGGCGTTTCGACAAACGCAATTTCTATTGACTTCAGTTCGTGTTACATTAACTTTTTTACAGAAAGTCACTGTGAACTGTATCCAACAAAATGAGAATTTATAGTTGCCAACAAATTATAAACTACTTTGTGCATTACTATTCATCGTTGGAATCATCGATTACAATTCACCATGAGTTTCACTCACATTTGTTTTTTTTTTTTTTTGTTCTCGCCATGAACACTTTACAAAGCAGATGAGTGGATTCAAACAATGAACTGATGATCTTGTACATTACTTTTCCACAACTTTTTCATCACATGCTTTTCCCTTTTAAATTCACCGAAATAAAAGGTCGTTTCATAAACACAAAGCAGAAAGTGGAATCAAAGCTACGAACTGAGGAAACTTTGCATTACTCTTCACCTACTAAATCATTGCATGTCGTTTCTCTTATAATTTGTCAAGTGAATTCATTGATTATTTCAGCAATAAATTTCATTGAGGACGATATTTCCCGCTGGGAAACAAACTGCCGAAAAAAAATAAAGAATGAATTGGTATGTATGTATGTACATACATACATACGTAGGTACAGACATTGAGGAGAAGACGGAAACAAAAAAAGAGGATCAAAACAAGTTTTTATCGTTACATAAAGGTTCAATACACATCGCATATTTTCTAAGCAGAAACAAAATTCTTTTGTTCTCGATGACTGTTCTTTGCCAAGATAAAGCACCCAAAATGCTTTTCGTGTCGGGAACCTTTAAAATAGATTGGAATGAAAATTAGAAACTGATGTCTATTTGCGTAGGTATTCGTTCTTATTTTCTTGTATGTAGGTGGAAACCTTTGTATATGGAAACCATAGTACTATCATGGTGGCACTCGAAGAGGGCGACATCTCAAGTCTCCAAGGGGTACCTTGACGTGGAGAATTGTGGAATAAGTGGAAGTGTGGACGTGAAGAATAGTATAAGCACGGGAAAGACATATACTGAATTTATGAGAGCTAGAGTGAATCAGGTAGAAGGCATTTTGGAGAAAATATTCAATTTTGTTTTGGTTATCGGTTTTGTTTACATTTTTTTTACTATGCAGATAAAGCTGAAGACACAAAAAGAACAATTTTGGATATTCTTTTTGGCTTATGGGGTTTTTATGGTGCAAGGGAAAGGGGTAGGTATATATGTGAAGGTGTATTTGTTTTTTCACAGCTGTAGGCGTATTGTCTTCAATATATTTGGGTTTCTATGGTGCAAGAGGAAGATGTTGTTATACATTGGAATATAGGTAGGTAGGTTAGGTATGTGGGTTAGTTTTTACAATTGAGTGGGAAGTTGAGAACCAAAACTCGTCATATCCAAAATTTTCATTTTGTGCAAATGAAAAAAAAAAAATAATCAAGGTGAAATGGTAGATGTTATAAAAGATTTTATTTTATACCTATAATCTTTGTATATGAAAATTTTTCATATACAAAGCTATAATAGAAGATTTTTCAATCGATGTTATGATTGAGAGCAAACAAATATTGGAAGTTCCGTTTAAAAGATATTTAACAATTAAATTTGGTTATGAAGAGTTTTGTTGCAAATGATTGGATATGGCCAGTTTCCCCACCATTCCCCCCTCTCACAATTGCACCCTCTGATATAAAAGCACTCCCCTACTTTCCAATCTTTAATGACCCATTTAAAATTGTTTACAATAAAAACCTGTGAACGTTTTAGTTCCTTCTTATATAACATAATTAAAAGCCTATGATGGATAAGAAGAGTTTTGAAAGCAAACCTACTGCTTAGAATGGATATGGAAAGTTTTGATGTAAATTGCACTGTGGATATCGAGAGTTTTGGAAACAATAACGTTGTTTGACATCAATATTAAAGGGGCTTAGAGGGGTAAGGTTGTCAAATTTTCTTTAAAAACTATTCAATATGCCCAGCTTAACAAATCTGCATCAAAATCTCAATTTTTGATAAAAGTGGATATGTATGATGAGTTTTCGTTCTCATCTACTCAAATGTAGGTGTTTTGTGTGCAGAATTTTTTACAAATAATGTACATGCAAACTTTTCGCACTTTTCAAACTTTTCTTTCGCTTCTTTCCTTAATATATATACATATATTTTAGTAAAAGCTACATTGGGGTGGAATACCATTCTCAAAAAAATGGTTTTTAAGATTCAGTGTAATAACAACCGCGGTAATAAAGCCCTTGGGCCGTGGGCGTTATTTCCCAAAATAAAAGGAAAAAATACTTTCCCTTTTCAAATGGCAATAACCCACGAAAGAAAAGAAATAAGAACCGCGGGTGCTATTGCTTTTTGGATTTGGCATTTAAGCCCACACTTAAAGTATAATCTATACTCTGCTTTTAAATACTCTTCTATTTAAAGATCTTAAAATGATAAAGTTGGATATCTTAATATATACAACAAAGTCGGGTTAGTTACACCATTTATAAGTTATAACTGAAGAACGGCTGAACGAATTTTAACTATCTATGGTTTGTTGGATTTGTCTCCGCCTCAAATAGGAAAATAACTATTAAAATATCAGAAAAGTTCACGGATACAAATTATATGCACTTTGGGTAGGTAGGTACCTGTTTTATTATATAAAAAAGAAATCAGAAAATGAGTTTGAAAACGAATCAATAAATTATGAAATTTTGTTTTGACAAAATGAAATTAAAAAATTATAATATAATCGAATCTCCATATTTCGTTCTGACAAAATAAAATTACAAAATTATAATCAATATATGTATTTAAAATAACAATTAAATCTTCCATTGATCCACTTAATCAAAATTGCTTTTTGTTTTCTTTGATGTTTAGTAAAACTTTTAAAGGAATTAAAATAGTTTGATGAGAATTTTGTTTAAAATAATAATAGTTAAAATTACATATTATATATGTAAGTAGAGGAAGTTAGGGTATTGTGGTATACAGGTTTGTATTTTTGACTTAACAGACAAAGTAGTGACACGAATGCTTCCGAATTTAGTAGATGTTACCACGAACATATAAGCTACTACGTTAACTGTTTTTGTCGGATTCTAACAGTAACTTACAAAGATTTTGACAAAATAATGATATGACCTTGAAATCACCACTTTTGAAAAGAAGTGGGTAATGTGGTACACCCTTAATGTCTAATGTGGTATACTATACCAAGTGGTCCTCCGAATGTCGTGAAGGCAAATTTTATAATTCTTCATATTACAAGTGGGTCTCTGTATATCATTCGGGTCCCATTTTCTATTTTCACCTTTTTTAGACATATTAACTAAAGATTATTGCGAAAGCACAAATGTCAGTTGACGAAGGTATAAACTTTAAGGTTGTGTAATGTGGTATATCATATTCCATTTGGAATACTATACCACATTAGGCCACTGCTAGTATACCACATTAGCCGAAACTCTATATTTTTACAAAAAATACAATACAATTTAAAATTAATACTTTTAAATAAAACTAAGAATTAAGTAACGTTAATGATTAATATATTCTTCCGATGCATTGACAAATTGCTTTGGAACACAATTTTTTAAAGCGCACAAACACTTTTTGTTCCACACAAAAAAAATTAGCTATGCACAATTACGGTTTTTAACAATTTGGTCGAATTAATGAACGATTTTTGAGTTGTTTAAATACGCATTACTACTTTTATTTAAATCACCGTCCACTGAATCAAGAATCGTTGTAGAAACATGCTTGGTTTATGAAATAACTACCTATACCACATTACCCGCATATACCACATCACCCCAACTTACTCTATACAAAAATGTTTAGAAATTTTTTAAATTTATACATTTTACTGTTTTTTTTTGTCTTAAAAATTATTAATATATCGCGCATTGAAATCAAAAGTGGCACTAAACGAAAAACCTAGTTTTCAAACACGGCCGTTTAAAGTTTTGGACGACTTACGTAAATAGTCGATAGCTCTTTGAAAAAAAGATTTAGGGAATTTTTACGGTTCGCGAATCGAACGTTCACTTGAAGTCGAACGATTTGGCGAATGTTATGTACGTTAGGGTTAGCGAATGAATTCATTCGCTAAAAATTCATCGCTGTCACAGGAAAAATTCATTATAATCAATTTTTCTTGCGACAAATAATGTGAAATAGAAAAAATTAAAATCAGAAAATACATCTTAAAGTGCGGAATTTTTGTAGTTTTCTTCATTTTATTCTTGACTTAATTATTTAATTGGTCATTAATAACTTATTTAATAATGGTCCAAAAAAAAAAAACTGACTATAAATGCAAACAAAAATATTTTAATATGTCAACGAAAAAACATACAATAACCTGTTATAGCTACTTTGAAAGTCAATATTCTATTTCTTTTTTTTTGTAATGGAGATGTTTAAAAGAATGGTTTTTAGAAATTAAATTTCAAAGTCAAAATTTTTGAAAAAAAATTGTATATTTTTTAAGTTAATTTATTTCAAATTTTGCGTAGTTAAGTGCCATGTTGTTCTTGATATCCAATGCTTTTATCAATTTTCAGTTAAAAATCGACAACCAAATGCAAAAATTTTTCTTAATTTTTGAGAAATTAATAAATTAAAGGTATTTTCCTAAAAAACCCGAAAAAGGGTTATAATTATGATTAGTAATTTTTTTGCTTCATGAGCATAAAACAAACAAGCAATGGAAAAAAGTTCCTTTAGTTTTTTTTCAAATAGCTTAAGATCTATAAGAAATCTTCTTGCATCCGGGTTTCAGAACTTGACTAAAAAATAATAAAGGCTTTGAATTTTACATACAAAAATATCACCTAATTGCCAAAAATTTTGAAAAAAAAATCAACTTGATAGGTACAAAAATTCACAATTTTATTTGGCACAATTTACAAAGAAGAACTTTAAGCACGGTTCAAAATTTTGGGGTAAGTACTTTTTAATAATTTCTGGGTTACATAGGTATATGACAACACCAAAAATATATTGAAATTTAATACTTGGCAAATATTAAAATTTGGAAGTTAATTCAAAATAGGTATATTAAAACTTAATAATATCAGATATTACAAAGGAATACGAAATCTGTATTATATTTTATAATAATACAAAGGTATTATAATATAATACTTAATTACCTACTTGAAATTTAATTTGTAGATTCTTTTCATGAAAATTAGTACAAAATATATTACAAAATAATAGTAATGAAAGACATTTTTTGTAGGAGTATTTATCTTCAATTAATAGTGGCATTATTATATTTATTGTATTTCACATACATATATGAGAACTAAAATCTTACTGCGATTGAAATTTTATCTCCTTATTTGTATATTTTACCTCGAAATATTTCAACGCGCCTTCAAAATAATGCATATTTAAATTGTTTATTTTAAATTATAAGGCAGAAAAATGGTTGCTATATACCTAGGTACCTACCAACTTATAAAAAATAAATCTGTAAAAAGTTCATTAGATAAAAAGTTTATTAGGTACCTACATACATACCTACCTACCTATGCTTACCTAATATACATAAAATTAGTTTTAAATTCAAGGGCAACTAGGTAGGTACTCAAAGAAATAGGTACCTACGTACCTACCTACCCTTGAATTTTGCAACAAAAACCTTTAAATAAAATACCTACCGATGAGTCGAAATGAACTTCGACGTTGGAGCCAATAAAGCTAATTTTTTTGAAAATCACTGGTAAGAAATTTGAAATTAAATTTGTTTTGACAGTATTTGGAACTGGCATAGGGATTCCCACTTACAGACTAGTGAATAATATTAGGTTATATTTTTACAAAATTCGAAGAAATTTCAGGTCAAATAAGTAGGTACCTACCTACCTACTCAAAGAAATACCTACCCTCGAATTTTGCAAAAAAAAAAAAAAAAAAAAATACCTACCTAGGTAGGTACCTATTAAAAGATAAACCTACCTAGGTATGAAGGTACCTATACCTAAACCTACCCCCGAATTTAGCAATAAAAAAATTAATTAAACTACATGTAGTTACCTATACCTATCTATCAAAAATATTTATGCCTTAACCCACCCCCGAATTTTGCATACACAATTTAATTAAAATACCTACAAATACCTATTAAACGTAACTACTCGAAATAATTTATAATATGTAGGTACCTACCTACCTACTATTAACAAAAAAACTATCTAGCAAAAAATTAATAGTAATTGCACAAAAACTTTAATTCAAATATGTACCTACCTACCTAGATACCAAAAGACCAATCCTCGCAAAAAAGATTGCATCTAAAAATTCAAATACCTACACACCAAAATACCTACCACCGAAATCAATAATCATTCAATTAAAAAAAAAGCAAAAACAAAACCTACCCTCAATAAGAAAATATAGCAACGACCTACACACGTTTGTCTTTCACACTCACATACAAGAAAATCTCTGCAAATAATAATTTTTCTACTCGTTGCTACGAACTAGACACCAACGACGGGTGACGACGACGCAAGCAGAAGCGACACGATCAACTCGTTCACCACTTCATATAATTTCTTTGCTTCTCTGCCTGCAAACAAAATACATTCCTAAATAAACCAACACACATATTCTTCTATTCAAAGAGGAGACGACAATTTTTTTCTTATTTTCTTCACGTTTTTCTATTCTTTGACATTTTAAAAACAGCTGATTTACTTATCTCTCTTACTCCCTTTATTTCTTATGAGCATGAAAATAATACTTTCCTCTTGCTCTTACTACTTGTCTTCGATTCTTTATGTACCCCGCATCCACAATTCTCCACGCAATCGAATGCGGTCGAATGTGGCGCCCCCATATGGTCCACGTTCAACTAAAAAAAAATTTTCATGAGAATACTATGGTTTTCATATACAAAGGTGGAAACAGGTTTTTTATTTTCTTATCGCTTTCTAAGTGGTTTTTTGATGTGGAGCGTCGAGTTTCTCAGATTTAATTGAAAGCAATATGAGGCCGTGAGTGCAAAAGTGGTGTAACCCATTTTTTGGCATTGTTGATATTTTTGTCTCGTATTTTTACATTTATGCCTCAAAAGTCATCAAAGCTAAAATTTTAATTTCTAAAAGCTTTCCAAAAATGTGACGTATAATATTTGAATCTCATAAAAAAGATTATTAAAAATCGATTCAAAACGAAAAACATGATCAAAAAAAAAAGTGGGTTAAACCGCTTTTGCACTAACAGCCTCATATATGATTGTATGAAAAAAAAACTTTTGGAGCGGTTTTTAAAAAAATTAATTTTTATATATCAAATTCTTACAACATTTTAAAGGAAAAATATTGACATGCAAATCTTAAGTATTTATTTATGTACATATAAAAATTAAATTTCAAAAAAAAATTTTGAACCCGTTTTCAAGATATCAAATTTTCAAAACAATAATTTGAAACTTTTTTAGAAGTCCAGAAATTAGTTTTTTGAAAATTTTGATGTGCAATATTATTTGAACTTATTTGAAATATGTATATGGGTGATTCTCTGCCAACTGTGATTCTTTTTTTAGAATATTTTCAAAAATTAAAGCTTCTTGGAAACAATTTTTGTTTTGTGTTTGTGGCTTCATTTAGTCAGAGTATCATATCAGTAAAAGCATTTTGCTACAACTTTTAAAGAAATAAAAAATATAGTGAAATGTACTAAAACTAGTATAGACGATAAATGAAACTATTTGTTTTTAGTTTTCCCTCTTTTTGACCATATTTTTGTTGAGATTCTTGGTTGTCTAATATACGTTTTGTACTCTTGACATTTCTACTTCCCTTTTTTTTCTTTAAAAAATTATCTCTTTTTCGTTTTTGAAGTCTGTTTTTCTGAATCGCAACCCTTTTCCTTGTGCTGGGTTATTACTTATGTCGTTTTCCATTGGTTTCACTCAAGAAGACAGTCATTCCGAATCCAATGGAACAGTGCTTGTTACTTCTACTCAATTCTGAAGTTTTGTCTCTATATTGGTGAATCATTAAATAGAAACCTTTTGCTGGCACACAAAAAGTAAAACTGAAAACAATAGTGTATCAACCCCTAACTAACAAATAATAATTTTTCTTTTTATTTTTCTTGATTTTTGTATTAAATAATATAAAATTCCTTGGTTTCAAGTGCACAATTAATTCGAATGAAATGTTAAAAATATATGAAGTTGTACTGCAGTTGGTCTTGACGTTTGAGTGAATTTTTGTTGAAGTTTCGTGTTGCATGTATTAGTGCTTCTGAGTGTCTTCTGAATTCAAATCAAGAATCAATTTTCTCTCCTCAGAATCGTCAGAAGAGTATTTTTTGTGCCAATGAAACGGTTTCAGAAGCGTTCCGGACGATTCTGGATGCTTCCGGACGTCCAATGGAAAACAGCATTAGTTTTTATTGCACGGAATGATTTTTGTTTGGCTCGTCCGCTACCGTTCTTACAAAGAAAATTGGTAGAAAAAAGTATTATTGCAAGAAATAAGTTAATTTTACTTAGTTAAAGTTCAAAAAGTATTGAAATGCTACGGTACTGACATCCACAGTACTGACATTTAGACAGTTTATGTGACCTAACTTCTCTATGCTAACGAGAAAAATAATTTCCAGGACAATTGCCTTTAAAAGGAACACAAAATTGTGATAACCAGCCAAAAACATGTTATAATATACTTTAAAAATACTACCACGGTACTGACAAATAAATTTGTGACATACTTTCATCCCATGAAAACATATCACTCTTAAAGTACAAAAACGTTCAAAAATTAAAATGACTGTTGTTAACTATACATAACTAGTTTATCTTTTAGAAAACCACAATACATACGTGTTAAAGCTAAAACAAAATGGCGGTTGAGCGGGAAATCTTTTTAATTCAAAAATAGAACCAAAAGCTCGGACAACATTCATTCGTGATTATTTTATTCAGCAATAAGTATTTTGACTTAATTTTTGCATTATTTTGTCAAGCAAGTATTGCACTCAAACTTTTCTTCGGACAACATTTCAATTCAATGAAGTATTTCATTAAAAAGTAGCAAAATGGGTCATGATATCGAATGTAGATTGTAGTAAATAGCCATTTACACAATTTAAACCAAAAATATATACGAACATTTTACATTAAATAACAAAAAAACACTGGACACAAAGAATCACAGTTGAGACGGAATCACCCATATATAAAAATTAATCTAAATCCGTTCTGCTGATAGTAAGAAAATTCAAAATATAAAAAAACCATTGTATGAGAGGTACTACTAATAGTTGCTAAGATTAAAATTTTATAATTTTTGATAGTTTAAGCATACGGAAAAAGTTTAATTGAAATCGTAGGAGTAATTTTTGAGAAAAAAATATTTTCGCTAACCGTTTTTTAACTTTTGTATGTAGGGTACCGTTGTTTTTTCATAAAAGTAAAATGTTTTCTTAAAATATTTTGGAAAGTATTAAAAAACTCTTGAGTATCAAGTTTCAAAAATATCGATGATGTCGTTTTCGAAATATTTGATTTAAAAAAAAAAATGGAATCATTTTTTTTAAATCAAAAAAAAAAATTGTTTTGAAAATTTTGGTTTTATATTTTGGAAGCTTCTGTATTAAAAAAAAAAATATTGAAATCATAGTCATACAGTTTTGACAAAAATGCTCAATTAAAATGAAGTTCAACTTTGGGTGCTCTGCCAGTCGATTTTAGTCGTGTTGATAGAAGCTTAAGAGACTAGAAATTGTATAATTCTTTACGAAGCCTATAAATTATATAAATAAAATAAAATAAAATAAAATAAAATTAAATAAAACACTTTGAACATTGGTTCGAAAGTTCTATCGATAATCTTTGAACCGTTGTAAATAAAATTGGAATATAGTGTGGGGAGTTCAAAATTTACAAGAAAAATAGTTTTTTGTCTTAGATTTGTGTCTACAAAAATAGATATACCTACATAGGAATACTTAATTTATTTTTCTTTGTTAACTTTCATAATGCAACGTTTGTATTGATATTTTGGAGCTCCCTCTTATTTAACTTGATCGTTTAAGACGAGAAACACAGGAGTAGGTACCTTCCTAATTAACTATAAGAAAAACTATAACAACCTTGCAAGAAAAAAAAAATAGTGGCCACGAAGATTTAAATTTGTAAATATTAAATAACTCTAAACCCCGACAATTTTAAGATGAAATAGATTCTTGGTTCATGTTTTCAACGAAAAATAACTGTCCACCCACTTCCATAGCTAAAAATTATAGATCTTAATTGACATCACATTTCTGCAAAGAAATCACTAAGAACTCCAATTAGGCAGGCAGATACCTAACTCCTTTTAGAGTGCATGAAAAATAGCTTGAAATATTGAAAATAAATTAATTGAAAAACTTCTGGTGCAAGAAAACCAAATTCAAACTACCTCCGAATGAGTTTCTCTATCTCAATTTTTTTTAAGTATACTTTTTCTTACTTCAAAATAAACTACCAGAGTTCAGACAAGAGCGACCAAACAAATCGAACCCGAAACCACAAACAAGTTTTTTTCTCTGTCATTTTTTGTGTGCTCTGCTCATACTTACAGTTTTGTTTACATTGACTTCTAAAAAAAAAAACTTATCGTAGCCGCAAGTAGATATACCCACATGCTACATGCTACAATGTTCCTATCCTATTCCTCTCCCTTATTCCTAAACACAAGAAAATCGAAAAAGTAACCAGTTTTTCTTGTTTTTGTCTGTCGTTTGTTGTTGTTTGGAACCAGTTTTTCTTGTTTTTATCTGCCATTTGTTATGGGCTCTTGTGCTGTTTGCTCAGTTGTTTTTTTTCCTCAGTAAGGGAATTTTTAATTTCCCTTTTTGTGAGAAGCGATCATACGACATCTGGTTTGTGAAGGAGTCAAGAAAAAATTTCGTCTGATGATAATACTATTAGATTCATATACAATGATAAAACTTACTGACGATGGAAGCATTGCTTCCGAAATGCATTTAAGTAAATAAATACCTAGCTCCAGTTGATATCAGGCAAGCAGCATCATCTTTCTCTCAACTGAAGCCAGCGCCACCTGAGCGTGAATTAATGCAACAAACCATAGCAAAAAAACAATAGGGAAACAATGCCGTCTGCCAAAATAAAATTATTAATTCTATTAATTTATCGATTTTAGCATACAATGTTACAGGTTTAAAAAGTAAATTATTGCAACCTGATTTTTTCAATTATATTTCTAATTTTGATATTATTATTCTCATTGAAACTTTTTTAGAAGACAAATATGAAAATGAATTTTATACATACTCTAAAGATTACAAAATAACTTTTATTCCAGCAATAAGAACAAGTAGTCATGGGAGAGCGAGCGGAGGTATTTTATGTGGGTTCAAAACTAAATATTATCCTTTCGTTCAATTTAAAATGATTGAAAATAGGCTTGTTATTCAAATTATTGCGAAACAATTTAAGTTATTTATTATACCGTTGTACCTGAATTGCAATAACTGGCATAATGATTTTACCAACTGTTGCGAGTTAGGGTAGGCCACGGAGGCATCTTCGGTGCTGGATGGGGGCAGCGGCACGCTTGCTTCTTGCACGGCTCAGCTCGACGGGTTGAGGTGGTTGTTGCCCTCTTCCAAGACACCTCTCACTCAGCAAACGAAAAAAATCGTGCCTATGTAAAAAGGATGGGAAGGGAAGATGGAAAGGAAAGGATAATTTGGGGCTAGGATCTAAAAAACAGGAACTGCACAAACCTAAGTACCTATGCCACTGCATCTGGGGAATGATGAAACTTCTGTAAAATCCTTGATGCAAAAACTAGTGTTTTGAACCATCAAGACAAAATAAAAATAAAAAAAAATTAAACTAATATATCAGCTAAACTCTAAAATCTATATATTATACTATATATATGTAGATGTATGAATATCTATATATATGATGTGTTGAATACATTCATATTATATATGCATCTATGACTAAATCTAAAACCTATATTTATATAAACCATAAGCAAAAAACTAATTTTCTTTTCCACCAAAGAATTAACATCTGTCCCACTGTTTCCCAGACACAGTGGTTCGTCGAGTCATCAGAACGCCTTACCAGGTGTTATTTGGTAAAATTTTGGCCTGCCCACCCTTGTATCTAAAGACACAACCATCGTTATCTCTTGGCCAGTATTACTGAGATAACCCCAAACTTGAAATTTCCAGTCTCAAACGCACGTTTCATGTTATAGTCCAATTCGTAAGTATTTCTGTTTTTCTCAGTCGTGTCTCACGGAAATCATTGTCAGATTCCTGATTGTAAGTAGGTATCCAAGTCTGTCTAGTAAGCACATATAAATAGTTATAAGTGGTCAGGTAAGTAAGTATAAGTAGGTAGGTAGGTATCGGTAAGTTGGTATAGGTAGGTATGTTCTTAGTTAGATACGCAAAAAAGTCTAGTCTATGTATAAGTCGTTAGGTAAATATTTATGTAAGTATATGTTGGTAGGATCGTAGATAAATAAATAATTTGTATGTATATCTTGTTATGTCTTGTCATTCTGTTGTAGTAAAATTTTAAGTTAGTAAAAGTCAAGACATTTGTCGTTACCGACCTTTGTCATGTTATTCTGTTATGTCGTTGCCATCTCCTCCTCCGGATCGCTGGCCCAGCCCATCCTCCACACACCTTATCTTAGGTAAATAAGCACTCCATCATATAATAATCAATTATTTTAGGTTCAATTGTTCGATTTATTTCAAACATTAATCTCTTCTAGATTTATATTTATAATAATAGTAATTAAGTAAAAAGCAAGTAAAAAAATTAATAAAATATACGTAAAATGTAGAAGAAAATTGTCTTTGAAATTCAATATTAGATTTGTTCAACTTTCTATTATAAAAAAACTATCAAAGGAAGAGAAAATTATACAAATTATATATTATATGGGTTCAATTAAGAGTACCGGAGTGTGTACCTCTTTCCTTCAACCATGCACGTATACATACATATATTTATGTTTGGGAATATGATATTTTCTCTTTTCGATTTAAAAGAAACTTACCGCTCAACTTTGCAAAAATCCCTCGTCGTCCTGCCAGCAGTACTCTTCAGGATGAGCGTATCAAAAAAAAACTTTGTACCCAGTTGGCTTTAATTTGAAGCCCTGTCTCACTATACACATATATACCTATATGCCTTGAATGTTCAGAGACGTAGCACTCTTCACTCCTCACTTATCACTTTTTCTTCTCCTTTTAATTTCACTTATCTTTTAAAACTACTTTATAAATTCTCTTATTAATTTTTCTTTACAAAAGTAAACAATTTACGTTACCAAAAAAATAAGAAACTTTAAAAAAAATTCGTTAAGAAAGTTTAATTAAGATTTTTGTTGGTCCAGAAGTAGTGAGGCGGCATAGCGCCCATATGAAGCATGATTGTGCACTTTGTGATAAAAGCAAATAATTTTAATCATTGTTGGCACATTTTAAAAGAATGATTTTAAGATATTGGGCCACTTCGTATTTCCGCCCATTTAGGTGGGCGGGGCAATTTTGTTTTGAAAATTACTTGAAATAGAAAAAAAATTATAAAAAAAATAACGACAACACTTACAATATTTTACTATATCATTTTTGAAAGCCAAAACGCCATTCTTAAATTCTGTTTCTAAATTAAGTTATTTGAGTAAATAGTTTTCGAAAAAATCATTTTCAAACTCAAAGTTTTGAAAAAAAAAAATGTTGAAAAAAAAATGTATACTGATTTTTTTTTAACTTTGCGTAGTTATATAAAAATTAAATTTTTATTTTTCACTGCTCCTATCAATTCTAGGTCGAATTTTGAAAACCAATTTCTTTTAAGTCCCTTAGTTTTTGAAAAAATTTGAAAATTATAAAACCATTTTTTTCGAAGACAATTTTTTTTATGAGTATTTGTCTAATTCATAACGTAATTTTTGATCAAAAACACCCTGAATTTGTACCTATTGACAAAAACATTAATATAGACCAGTAATTGTCAAATCCCTTCCCTCGTCAAAAAAAAATATATATATAAGAGTAAGAAACCTCATATGACAATTCTTTTTATTTAATGACACAAATAAAAAATAGAAAGCAAAAATTCAATTTAAAGACACTTTGTAACAAATTAGGTTAAAACATCTTAAATTATAACACATAATCCACTAAAAATAATATATTGTAAGACCAGATTATACTAGATATTTATAAATAATACATAATGTGCATACAATCATGTTAACACTTGTGTACAAGTTTTAACACTTCAGATTCTAATTCTATGTTGTAGAGAGCTTAGAACAAGCTGCAACCTACAAACAGAGGCTCATCATAAGTGCATGTGTTAGTGGTTAGTAAAATAGTAAAATAATGCAAACCAACACATGCTTACAAATAAGAAGTATACAAAACTAAACAAAATTACAAAAATAAAAACAATACAAAATTTAACAATGATAAAAAACAATTAAAGTATCTTAAACAGTAGATAAGACAGTCAAGAGCACTGGTTCGAAACAATGTCTTCAATCCCATTTTACCTAAGTTAAAATCAACTGAGGAACCATTTAAATTAAAAATCTTACACATACGATTGAGAGGTTCATGCATTCCGTAGTTAGTTCGATGAAAATCGACGTGTAAAAGTTCAAATCTTCGTAGGTGGTGAGATCCTCCGCGATAATTTATGCCAATACAGGCTAACAAGTCAGGGGCATCAACTTGACCACTTATAAGTTGGTGAAGAAATATTAAGTCATTATTAACCCGCCTTTGATATAAAGTTTGGACCTGCAGTAGCTGGATCCGATGTTCATATGGTGGGAGGTTGTAAGGATCAGCCCAAGGGAGACCCTTAAGAGCGAAGCGAATGAATTTATGTTGTATTGATTCAATACGACTATTATGAATTTCATAGAAGGGAGACCAAACTTGAGAGGCATACTCAAGATCAGGTCGTACATAATAGTTATACAGAGAAAGAGTAACATACGGATCGTTAAATTCTTTTGCCCAACGTTTTATTTATCCAAGCATAGAGCTCGCTTTTTTAACAATATAATTTATGTGTTCTGTGAATTCTAAATTAGAGCTAAACTGAACACCCAAATCCTTGAAGCTTAAGACACGGCACAGTTTGTGCTGGGAAATAGAATAATTAAAAGCACTTGCAACTCGTTTTCTTGAAAAAGTAATTGTTTGGCATTTAACAGGGTTTAGGGAAAGACACACCATAAAGTAAAGCTGTCAATATCAGCCTGCAAGAGACTGTGGTCAAGGTCAGCACTTATTGTCTTGAAAATCTTCATAGCATCGGCAAATATAAGAATTTCACTAGAACGTATGCATGACACAACATCATTTATAGCGAGAATGAATAGAAAAGGGCCCAGATGACTTCCCTGAGGTACACCCGAGTGAGAAAGAGAGTGTCGAAATTTTACCTGAGAGATATTCTAAAACAGTGTTCAGGTACACAGGCATAGTATTAATTTAGTTTGGGAATAGATATGTAAATTTTTGAAATAACTTTCGTCAACAACGACAGGCGTATCAACGAAGGAATCACAAAAATTATTCGCAAATGCGTTGCAGATATCTGTATTATTTTGTAACGAACAGTTTTTGTATACGAAATTTGCCGGATAGCCGTCCGAGTTCTTCTTTGAGTTGACAAATTTCCAAAATGACTTAGGATCCTCTTTTAGAAAGCTTCCCATTTCATTAACGTAATTAGTATAAAGTGCCTTTGAAAGAGTTTTGAATTCTTCAAAAAGCGCAATATACGAAATATTGCGAAACCTTATCGAAATTCTACCCTGCCACAGGCATGTTTTTAATCAATTATCTTCATATTAAACAATATCGTTGGGGTCGTATTCATCGGTGCCCTTTGGTCAATGAGCACAGGCGTGATCGGCGCAATAACCACATAGTGCTGTTCAGTGGTGTTTTCCCCGAAAAACAAGTTAACACGTTGAGCTTCGAGATTTTCAACCGGACATAGCTTGTGTTAGGCCAATGGCGCTATGACCCGTTAGTACATCTATCAAGATTCTAATATTATTTTTACTCAGCGAAAAAATATACTGAGTTTTCTTTTCATTAATTCTAGGCCTTAAGCTTCTAGAGATAACGCACTAGTTCCTGGACATCCAGGAGTTATTTTGATTTGCCCTTTCGTTATTAGGTCTATTCTACTTTTAATCATTTATTACGATTACTACTATTTCTATTTGATACTGACCCTTTCCTTGCCAGTTCATCTTTTATTCCATTCTTTATTGTTATGTCCAAGAACCCAGCAAAGTTTGACTTATTGTTACAAATATTATTCGGTATTCCTCGGCATTTTTCTACTGTCTTGGATCTTATAGTCTCACTGGCTATTGCTTTGATAGCAGCTTGGCTGTCCACGAAAAATGTGATCTCCGAAGACCTCAGTATCCTTGTGTAGCATTACACATTATAGGGACTTTTTTAATTTGAAATAGTCGCTACATTTTTACAAGCCGTTTGAGGAAATTGCGATTCTTGTATCTTTGACTACATGTGTAATTGCCCATGATTCATGAAAGCTGATCAAACTTAGGAACGCTGAAGGTTTAAAAGCCATGAAAGCGATATTTGGTCAGCGTTTCAGCGATGTTCATTAAAGAGAAAAGATTTAGTTCGTGCACTTGTAAGTTTGACCAAGACGACAAAAATCGACACTAATGTGCAAATAAACCCAAACCAACTGTTTCCCTGTCTCGCTTGCGTTTTGAGAAGTAATGGTGAGCATTCTACTTACATGAGGTACGAATTAGTTGCAAAGCCCCAAACTCTCTCTCATGGTACGGTTCTGCGAAAAGGTACAAGAACAACTCATCTCACTGTTTTAAAAAAGTTTTCAGCCTGTGGGCAAACTTATTTGCCAGAGGCAAATTCACGGTCGATGAAGGTTTTCATCTACTGATCTGTTTTGTTCTTGGTTTCTGTTCTTTGACCAGAGGACACCGATGAATACGACCCCAACGATATTGTTTAATATGAAGATAATTGATTAAAAAACATGCCTGTGGCAGGGTAGAATTTCGATAAGGTTTCGCAAACTTGTACACAAGTGTTAACATGATTGTATGCACATTATGTATTATTTATAAATATCTAGTATAATCTGGTCTTACAATATATTATTTTTAGTGGATTATGTGTTATAATTTAAGATGTTTTAACCTAATTTGTTACAAAGTGTCTTTAAATTGAATTTTTGCTTTCTATTTTTTATTTGTGTCATTAAATAAAAAGAATTGTCATATGAGGTTTCTTACTCTTATATATATTTTTTTTTTGACGAGGGAAGGGATTTGACAGTTACTGGTCTATATTAATGTTTTTGTCAATAGGTACAAATTCAGGGTGTTTTTGATCAAAAATTACGTTATGAATTAGACAAATACTCATAAAAAAAATTGTCTTCGAAAAAAAATGGTTTTATAATTTTCAATTTTTTTCAAAAACTAAGGGACTTAAAAGAAATTGGTTTTCAAAATTCGACCTAGAATTGATAGGAGCAGTGAAAAATAAAAATTTAATTTTTATATAACTACGCAAAGTTAAAAAAAAATCAGTATACATTTTTTTTTCAACATTTTTTTTTTCAAAACTTTGAGTTTGAAAATGATTTTTTCGAAAACTATTTACTCAAATAACTTAATTTAGAAACAGAATTTAAGAATGGCGTTTTGGCTTTCAAAAATGATATAGTAAAATATTGTAAGTGTTGTCGTTATTTTTTTTATAATTTTTTTTCCATTTCAAGTAATTTTCAAAAATTTCATATGGGCGCTATGCCGCCTCACTACTTCTGGACCAACAAAAATCTTAATTAAACTTTTTTAACGAATTTTTTTTAAAGTTTCTTATTTTTTTGGTAACGTAAATTGTTTACTTTTGTAAAGAAAAATTAATAAGGGAATTTATAAAGTAGTTTTAAAAGATAAGTGAAATTAAAAGGAGAAGAAAAAGTGATAAGTGAGGAGTGAAGAGTGCTACGTCTCTGAACATTCAAGGCATATAGGTATATATGTGTATAGTGAGACAGGGCTTAAAATTAAAGCCAACTGGGTACAAAGTTTTTTTTTGATACGCTCATCCTGAAGAGTACTGCTGGCAGGACGACGAGGGATTTTTGCAAAGTTGAGCGGTAAGTTTCTTTTAAATCGAAAAGAGAAAATATCATATTCCCAAACATAAATATATATATGTATACGTGCATGGTTGAAGGAAAGAGGTACACACTCCGGTACTCTTAATTGAACCCATATAATATATAATTTTTATAATTTTCTCTTTCTTTGATAGTTTTTTTATAATAGAAAGTTGAACAAATCTAATATTGAATTTCAAAGACAATTTTCTTCTACATTTTACGTATATTTTATTAATTTTTTTACTTGCTTTTTACTTAATTACTATTATTATAAATATAAATCTAGAAGAGATTAATGTTTGAAATAAATCGAACAATTGAACCTAAAATAATTGATTATTATATGATGGAGTGCTTATTTACCTAAGATAAGGTGTGTGGAGGATGGGCTGGGCCAGCGATCCGGAGGAGGAGATGGCAACGACATAACAGAATAACATGACAAAGGTCGGTAACGACAAATGTCTTGACTTTTACTAACTTAAAATTTTACTACAACAGAATGACAAGACATAACAAGATATACATACAAATTATTTATTTATCTACGATCCTACCAACATATACTTACATAAATATTTACCTAACGACTTATACATAGACTAGACTTTTTTGCGTATCTAACTAAGAACATACCTACCTATACCTACTTACCGATACCTACCTACCTACTTATACTTACTTACCTGACCACTTATAACTATTTATATGTGCTTACTAGACAGACTTGGATACCTACTTACAATCAGGAATCTGACAATGATTTCCGTGAGACACGACTGAGAAAAACAGAAATACTTACGAATTGGACTATAACATGAAACGTGCGTTTGAGACTGGAAATTTCAAGTTTGGGGTTATCTCAGTAATACTGGCCAAGAGATAACGATGGTTGTGTCTTTAGATACAAGGGTGGGCAGGCCAAAATTTTACCAAATAACACCTGGTAAGGCGTTCTGAAGACTCGACGAACCACTGTGTCTGGGAAACAGTGGGACAGATGTTAATTCTTTGGTGGAAAAGAAAATTAGTTTTTTGTTTATGGTTTATATAAATATAGGTTTTAGATTTAGTCATAGATGCATATATAATATGAATGTATTCAACACATCATATATATAGATATTCATACATCTACATATATATAATATAATATATAGATTTTAGAGTTTAGCTGATATATTAGTTTAATTTTTTTTTATTTTTATTTTGTCTTGATGGTTCAAAACACTAGTTTTTGCATCAAGGATTTTACAGAAGTTTCATCATTCCCCAGATGCAGTGGCATAGGTACTTAGGTTTGTGCAGTTCCTGTTTTTTAGATCCTAGCCCCAAATTATCCTTTCCTTTCCATTTTCCCTTCCCATCCTTTTTACATAGGCACGATTTTTTTCGTTTGCTGAGTGAGAGGTGTGTTGGAAGAGGGCAACAACCACCTCAACCCGTCGAGCTGAGCCGTGCAAGAAGCAAGCGTGCCGCTGCCCCCATCCAGCACCGAAGATGCCTCCGTGGCCTACCCTAACTCGCAACAGTTGGTAAAATCATTATGCCAGTTATTGCAATTCAGGTACAACGGTATAATAAATAACTTAAATTGTTTCGCAATAATTTGAATAACAAGCCTATTTTCAATCATTTTAAATTGAACGAAAGGATAATATTTAGTTTTGAACCCACATAAAATACCTCCGCTCGCTCTCCCATGACTACTTGTTCTTATTGCTGGAATAAAAGTTATTTTGTAATCTTTAGAGTATGTATAAAATTCATTTTCATATTTGTCTTCTAAAAAAGTTTCAATGAGAATAATAATATCAAAATTAGAAATATAATTGAAAAAATCAGGTTGCAATAATTTACTTTTTAAACCTGTAACATTGTATGCTAAAATCGATAAATTAATAGAATTAATAATTTTATTTTGGCAGACGGCATTGTTTCCCTATTGTTTTTTTACTATGGTTTGTTGCATTAATTCACGCTCAGGTGGCGCTGGCTTCAGTTGAGAGAAAGATGATGCTGCTTGCCTGATATCAACTGGAGCTAGGTATTTATTTACTTAAATGCATTTCGGAAGCAATGCTTCCATCGTCAGTAAGTTTTATATAAATAATAGTACAAACAAAATTTTTGATTGATATTAAATACAAATAACTCAATACAAACAAAACAAACTACACAAACAAATTTATAGTGAATTTAGGATCTATTATAAAATTTTTTGAAAATTGGATCTTTTATTTGTCCATCGTCATTATTCATTAAATTATTTCTATTTTTAACAATGTAAAGAGATTCATATGCATCTAATTCAAAAGGATTATTAACATTTCGAATTAATTTAAAATTTTGTAAGCTAAAATTATGGTTATTATCCAGCATGTGTTGTGCTACACTCGACTTCTCAGGTTCATTGTATTTTACATGGACAAAATGTTCTTTAATTCTTTTCGAAAGAGCAGAGTCCTAAAATTCTTCCTAAAAGCTACCAGGCCACCGGAAAAGTCCTCGGCTATGGATTTCTTATATCCGGATCTTAATATTTTTTTATTGGTTTTAAAATAGGCACTTTTCTTTAGTTGATTGGTTTCTCACCTGACTTTATTTTTTTTCAGTACTTTATTCCGAATTATCTTTTTTTCGTATTTAAATTCGTTAAATTAAATAAAATACTTACTTACTTACTTACTTACTTAAGGTGGCGCTACAGTCCGGGGTGGACCAGGGCCTCAACCAACAAGCTTCTTCCAGCCGGCTCGGTTTCTAGCTAGCTGTCTCCAGTTTCGCACGCCAAGTTGGTTGAGGTCCTCTTCCACTTGCGTGCGCCACCTTTTACGCTGTCCACCTCTACTGCGTTGTCCCACGGGGTTGGATTCAAAGACTTTTCGGGCCGGAGCATTGGTGTCCATTCGCTCTAGATGACCCAGCCATCTCAGTCGTTGGCTTTTCACTTTTGTGGCTAGGTCGGTGTCGCTGTACAGCCCATACAGTTCGTTGTTGTATCTTCTTCTCCATTCCCCATCTATGCAGACGGGACCAAAAATCACCCGGAGAATTTTCCTCTCAAAACAGCCTAACGCGTTCTCATCCACTGTTAGCAGTGTCCATGCCTCTGCACCATACATCAGGACCGGGATGATAAGCGTCTTATACAGGGACAGTTTAGTTGCTCGAGAGAGGGCTTTGCTTCTCAATTGCCTTCTTAGCCCAAAGAAACAGCGATTGGCAAGAGTAATTCTTCGTTTGATCTCAGCGCTGGTGTCGTTCGCTGAGTTTATAGCGGATCCTAGGTAGACAAAGTCTCTGACTACCTCAAAATTATAGCTGTCTATAGTAACGTTCTGTCCGAGACGTCAGTGTTGGGTGTCCTTTCTTGTGGACAGCATATATTTTGTTTTGCTTTCATTCACCGTTAAACCCATCTTCTTGGCTTCCTTCTCAATGCTCACAAAAGCACCACTGACATCACGCTTTGTTCGTCCGATTATGTCAATGTCGTCAGCGTAAGCGAGTAATTGGACGGACTTTTGAAAGATTGTGCCTCTGGTGTTGACGTGAGAGTTTTGCACTATTCTTTCAAGAACGATGTTGAAGAAGTCGCATGACAGCGCGTCGCCTTGCCTAAAACCTTTTTTGACATCAAAGGTGTCGGAGAGGTCTTTGCCGACCTTGATGGAGCAGCGTGCATTCTCCATCGTCATCCTGCACAAACGGACGAGTTTGGCAGGGATGCCAAAACTAGACATTGCTCTATATAGCTCGTCTCTATAGATGCTGTCATACGCGGCCTTGAAATCGATAAAAAGGTGGTGGGTATCGATTTGGAACTCCTGGGTTTTCTCCAAGATCTGCCGTAGTGCGAATATTTGGTCGATGGTGGACTTCCCTGGCCTAAAGCCACACTGATATGGACCTATCAGGTTGTTGACGAATGGCTTCAGGCGTTCACAAAGTACGGCAGAGAAGATCTTGTAGGCGATATTAAGAAGACTGATGCCTCTGTAGTTGGTGCAGTCCAGAGGATCACCTTTCTTGAGGATCGGGCAAACAATACTGAGGTTCCATTCATCGGGCATGCTTTCTTCCGACCATATTTTACAGATGAGCTGGTGCATACTCCTAACCAATTCATCGCCAGCCGCTTTGAATAGCTCAGCCGCAAGGCCATCAGCTCCAGCAGCTTTATTGGACTTAAGTTTAGATATGGCTATCCTCACTTCGTCAAGATCAGGTGGACGGAATTGTTGGCCTACGTCGTCCAGGTTGAATGGTGCAATTTGCATGGTAGCGGAATTCGGTTCGTCATCGCCGTTATACAATTTGCAGAAATGATTTTTCCATATCCTCAGCACCGACTGCGTTTCCACCACGATGTTCCCCTGATCGTCCTTGCAGGCTTCGGTTCGGGGTTTGTAACCTTGGGAGGTTCTTTTTACTTTTTGGTAAAACTTCCGAACTTCATTCCTGCAGTGGCATCCCTCTAATTCCTCGATCGCGCGCTTCTCATGCTCTTTCTTTTTCTTTCTGAGAAGCTTGTGTTCCTCTTTCCTCTTCTGCTCGTAGAGCTCGCGAGCAGCTCTGGTCCTTCTATGCAGCGCCACTTTGTATGCCTGTTGTTTGGCTGCATGTACTTGCCGGCATTCCTCGTCGAACCAGGGGTTTCGCTGTGGTGGTCGTGCGAAGCCCAGCACGTCAGAGGCGGCATCTCTGATGGCTTCCTGGCAGTTTTTCCACTGGTTCTCGATGTTTGCAGTTGGCGGCAAAGGACTAGTTAAGAGGGCGCGAGAGACTCGATCGGAAAAGGACCTGGCGATTTCTTGCGACTGTAGCCGTCCGACGTTGAACTTCCTGACAGTATTTCCCTGTTTTGGCTTTGGTCTGGATATCCGTAGCATTACCTTTGCTACAACGAGGTAGTGGTCCGAGTCAACGTTGGCTCCTTGGAACGTTCGGACATCCTTGATACTGGAGGAGTGCCTTGCGTCGATCGCAATGTGGTCAATTTGGTTGGCGGTTGATTGACCAGGAATTCGCCATGTCCCCTTATGAATATCGAGATGCGGGAACTGCGTACTAGCTACCACAACGTTTCGCCCCGCAGCAAAGTCGATTAGCCTGAGTCCGTTATCGGAGGTGGTGTCGTGCAGGCTGTATCTTCCGATTGTGCCACCAAAGACGTCTTCTCTTCCTAGTTTGGCATTAAAATCACCCAAGACAATTTTAATGTCATAGCTAGGGCATTGCTCATATGTCTTGTCCAGGAGCTCATAGAACTCGTCCTTGGTGTCGTCATCTTTCTCCTCTGTGGGGGCATGCGCGCATATCAGGCTGATGTTGGCGAAATTAAATAAAATATGCATATATAGGTATATATATCGGTACCTTTATTATTTTTGTTTGTTAACAATACCGCACAAAAACCCAAAACGGATGGTTACTTTATTCTACGGCAACACTTTCACAGAGATGATCGCAGTTTGATTTCTAAATATAGAATGCCTATCTGACTATATAATAATCGGTCATTCGCCTATGGCCTATATCTTGATTCTTTCTTACGTAACATCAAAGACCGTATAATACCAAGATACCGCATCTCAACCAACCACCAAAAATCAGCTTAAGATACGGTCGGTCGGGGGAAGGGAAACATTCCCACGTATTGTATCACATCCTCATTCACATTCGAACTCAAATAACACATACAGACATGCAAGCCTTTATTCGCCGCAGACCCACGACTCAGCGACCACGCCACTGACGATTGTAAAACTTATACATAGACGGGGTTCTCACTCACACATCTATGGGGTCACCACTGGGGTCGTCACAGTACTAGCGCTTTGACTGCGAATTTTTACACTAGATGCAATATCTTGGTATTATACGGTCTTTGGTAACATCAATGCACTTTGCAGACTGGAAACACCGAGCTTTACTTCTCCAGTCGCAAACACCTTCTCAATTTACAGTATGATTTATTACGTATTTGATTGCCAGTATGAATGTCTCTGTGTATATGTATGAGTGCACAGACGTAAGCTTAAAACTAATATTGCACGAAAGAAATTTCCAAAAGTCAATCATATAGATATTGTCTAATAATCATCATTAATCATGAAATCTAATATAAATATATGTTATAATCATTAAATCTAACGATTGCATAATCCCCATTAAAATTTCAAATTTAACTGACCCAAGTCCAAATGAAAGCTCAGGGTTAAACTTTCAATTTCCACCTAGTGCGAACTTTTACGCAGCCATTGCTATTCAGCACAATACTTTAATTAGGCCACGCCCTTTTCAGCACAATTCAATTGTCAAAGTTGTCATCTGTCACAACCGCAATTGTAAACGTTTGCGCATAATTTTGTTCGGGGTATAGTTCTGCTACACAAAACATAAATTATAACAAACTAAATTATCAAAATAGGAATTAAAAAACATGAAATTGGAATAATTATTCAACGTGGAGAGAGCAGCAATCAAAAGGAAAAAGGAAACAAAAAAAAAAAACTATAAATTTGTAGCTACCGGAGCAACTGCAAATCCAGGTGAGTTTTTTCTTGGGTAACAAACGTACGTAGGTATGTGTGTGCATTTTGTTTTTTTTTCTTAGAAAAATATCTTTTTTCTTGTTTTCTAAGTAACTAATTCCACTTTCTTCCAGATTCGTCGTGGCTTCGTGGATTATTTGTTACCCTTCAGCCTTCATTCTACTAAACCCTCATCCAGGGATAAACAAACTATTTGCCACATGGGAATACTTCGCAAATCTCAACACTATTTGCATTGAGGTAGGTCGGGAGTCGTAAGTGGCAATTCAATTATTCTCAATCGAGTGCGGTGTAATTTTTGTTTTGTTGTTTCTTTGTTATAGATGGAAGTCTCCTTGGATGGGTATCTCGCGATCACGGTTGCGAATCGTTGGATAGATCGAACTACCCCAGTCACCACATCCAGAAAAAAACAACATCATCAACAAGGCGATAGTGGAATGTCAACAGTTGATGTCACCCACCCTCATGTCCACGTACATATATGTTAGAAGGATTAGATTCTGTGCCAATTACACCATTGGCTGACTTCCTTCACAGTCCAAACTTGAATGAACTCCAGAAGAACAGAAACTCCCTTTTATAGTCTTCAGATATGACATTCTCACAGAAATATAATTCAAGGATCCCCGATCTCATGAACAACGATAATATCAAAGTATCAACAAAGTAGTTTTCATCTCTAACACGGCCATCCTGCAATTTTCATCGTTCTCGATGAAATCTTGTATTTATCGTCCTTTTCGTTTTAAGAACATATACTTTTAAAATATTTGTTAAATACAGTTAATATTCAATCCTGAGCCTATTTCATTCTTTAAATCTCCATTGCTAAAATGCATTAACTTGTATTCCATCATTTTTATACCATCGACAACAAATCATATAAGCTCAGAGGTAATTAAGTTGTAGGCAACATGTGTAGACATAGACAACATTCGAAAACAATCAAAAATCAAATAATTAGCTCAGAGGTTCAGCTCGCAAGCCTAAACTTGTCTTGTACCATTAACAACCAACTCAAGTAGCTCAGAGGCATCAGCTTGTCTACTATTACTCAAAAAACAATCCAAGATTAAATAGTCATAAGCTCAGAGGTTTAGCTCGCAAGCCTAAACTTGTCTTATACCATTAACAAGCAACTCAAGTAGCTCAGAGGCATCAGCTTGTCTACTTTTATTCAAAAAAAACAATCCAAGATTGAATAGTCATAAGGTCAGAGGTTTAGCTCGCAAGCCTAAACTTGTCTTGTACCATTAACAACCAACTCAAGTAGCTCAGAGGCATCAGCTTGTCTACTTTTATTCAAAAAAACAATCCAAGATTGAATAGTCATAAGGTCAGAGGTTTAGCTCGCAAGCCTAAACTTGTCTTATACCATTAACAACAAACTCAAGTAGCTCAGAGGCCATCAGCTTGTCTACTTTTACTCAAAAATAAAACAGTACCAAATAGTAATAAGCTCAGAGGTTTAGCTCGCAAGCGTCAACTTGTCTTATACTATTAACAACCAACATGCAAATTATAACTTCAATGAAATAACCGAAAGAGAAAAAAAAGGTAAAGACAACGCTCTACACCATAGTTACTTCAAAAATTAAATAACACAAGTATTAGCTACTTAAACCTGCATTGCTCCCCCCTTAAGTTGTCGGTTATTTCATTCGTCAGACAGAAATTTTTTTTTTTTTAATTCATTTAATTTACAACTTCGTGAAAAATAATTGAAATAATCAGCGTATTGCACAATTCTAAACATCTAATAAATCTTCCATCTAAGAAACCAAAATGCAAAATCTCTCACTTCGTAAATCATCCTCAATGCTTACTTACTTACTTATGTTCAAAGGGTAGACATGTGCATTCAAGAGGACACAAGCGTCCACAAGCTTTGTTTCAAAGCGAACCTCTGTCTATCAACTCCTACTCTCACCTCCCCGCGGTGAACATCGGGTGCCTAGTACCTTTAACTGAAGATGGGGTTCCAATCCCTGTGGACGGTTTTAGGGGGCAGCAAACGAGAGAGGGGGGGAGGAGTGTTCCCACTAAGGCACTTCTCCTTCATCCAGGCGGCAGCGGAAGAATTCTCAAGATGGAATCAACGGTGGCGTCTACAGTTCCAGTTAGGCTGAACTACTTAGTGAACACCTTATACGGGCTACTACGACATATTCGGAGCTCAGGCCTATAAGGAGCGGTTAATCCGGCTCCCCGCCCTTGGAGTTATATATATAGGGTCTGGTCCTCCAGGTTGGGGGTCGTGCCGTCGGGGTGACTTCCCGGCCACGTAAAGCTATTTTAGTTGCGAAGCATCGAAAACCATACACTGTGTTCCAAAAAAGTCGCCCTCAATATTTTATCATATAACACCGTCAAACCTGATACCTGAAACACGCAATTTTCCATAATTGTTTGAATAAACCGCACTGTTTTTCCGATCTTTTCTAGCACAAATCCATTGCTCACTTTCATCTAATTCTCTCAATAGTAGCAGCTCAGTTCCTTACGACACGAATACACGGTAATACAAACGAGTATCTATCCATTTATTTATCAACAAACAGGTATTTTTTGCGTCCTTCAAGTTTCCAAAAGACATTTTTCTTTCGGTTCAGCACCGTCATCTTTAAATTATCCTATGTGAAATCTTGATTGCACATCCAAAGTAGCAAAACATTAAGTGCTAGTCAATTTAAATAGTACTACTCAACTCCCCATAATCCATACCTTTCGTTCTTTCACCATCATGAACGATGTTTCGAATCTTTATTCGAGTAACCACTTTCTAAACCATGGAAATGGTTCATAACATAATAAATCATTTGGATTGAGTTGAATATTCATTGAGTGTCCTCAATTTGTAGTCTTTGTTGATTTTCGTCCACTAATTTGAATTAGTGTTAAATAACTCAAAACATCATTGTTCGAGGGTAAGGAAATACGTACTTTAACTTTAAACTTAAATCTGTAACACAAACTCTTGCCAATTGACAATAGAAACCAGTATAAAAAACACAACTTCGACACCTTGTGATGTTGAAGCAACATTCCATAGACCAACTTTAATCTAACTAAACTCTATTCTAAGCTTCTTAAAAGGGTTCATATATAGTTTCAAATACATTCTATTGTCAAAACATGAAAACACATCGACCATCCTGACAATTGCTTTGAATTTGATCTGACTTTAGTGAAAAATAGAAACGGGTCCAGACAGAATTGTAAAAAAAAAGAAAAAAAAAGAAAAAAAAAAGATTTCACAGTCCAAAAGACAAAAATTTTCAACACATCCAACCACACAAACAATTTAGTATTATCAAAAAGGTCAACCCCCTTTGAGAATACAGAAATCAGCTAAGTACTTTAAAAACAAAAGGAAGATAACTACGCAAACAATTGTCCACACTAAAGAAACATACAAACATGAAAATACAGCTTTCAAAAATACTACCACCAATTAAACCTTTTCAATCATTTTCTCATCGCGAACACTACAGTTATAAGAATTTCTTGACAGGCTAGTTTCAAAAGAGCGGTCTGACAAATTTTGAAATCTCATGGGTTTAATACTCAATTTCACCAATAATCAGGTTATCAATAATCCCTATCCTTCCACTCAAAAACACAAACAATATAATACTTAATACAGATACTCATCTTTTTATCTTGAGGGCAAACTTTGAGCCACGTTTTCAATCTTCAATACCTTTTCTTTCTTCAAACAAATAATACAAATCACACTTGACTCTGCTTCATCGAACCATCAATTGAAAGTCCTCGTTTTCTTTTTCAATCAGCAATAGAACATCCAATATAATTGATCATCAAGAGCAAATTTCTTCATACACTAAGTTTCAATTTGTCCATTTAATTATATTTTTTTTTTTTTTATTTATCAGGATCTCCTTAAAGGCATTTCAAAGTCCTATCCCACTTCTGATGTTAGAAGGATTAGATTCTGTGCCAATTACACCATTGGCTGACTTCCTTCACAGTCCAAACTTGAATGAACTCCAGAAGAACAGAAACTCCCTTTTATAGTCTTCAGATATGACATTCTCACAGAAATATAATTCAAGGATCCCCGATCTCATGAACAACGATAATATCAAAGTATCAACAAAGTAGTTTTCATCTCTAACATATATGTGTGTACAATGTACTAGTACATTCTGTTCCGATGGGAACTTATTTGGACACGGATTCGTGAGTTTTTTTTTTTTTGTGTCGTCTCTTTAAGAATTTCGTTTACGTAGTTTGTATTTTGTGATCAGGTTTACATGCCTAATTAAAGAGTTTCCTTTTTGTTTCTTTATGAAACTATTTTGGTTCTTAATTTTATTTTTTTTTGTTTTTATCATTTCGATCACATTATTTTATTTATGTTTTGGGGGATCGACTACGCAACAACCTCGACGGCAGTTTCGGAGTGGTCGTGAGGAAACTGACCTCGTAAGAAATGAAGTCGATCGCTGGTAAAAAAAAATGTTTTTGACATAGGATTCGTATTTGAAATGCCGTTCGAAACGTGTGGCTCGTCCCACTTCCTGAGTTGGGCTTTCAATTTATAGTCCGGGCATAGATAATGCAAAAAAATCGTTTCTATCGTTGCTTCGTGATTTGCCCTTGCATTCGCGTTTGAACGTTGAGTTCATAGAACGTTGAGTTCATAGAACGGATTGCAAGTTATTTTTAGTTTTGTTATGAATAGTTATTAACGACGAGTGTTTGTTTGTCCATTTCACTAGATAACTACATAGATAGTTAATCAGTCTTTCATTGGATATCTACATGCTATTCAGTCTTTGTTCTCAAAAAAATACAGTAGGTAGGTATACCTACTTAGCTAGATGAATAAATTATTAACCGGACGACCTAACACATAAATAAATTAGTAAATAAATGTAAAGTAAATACATAAATAAATCTCTATGACAAACAAACACATAAATAAATAAATAAATAAATAAATAAATAAATAGATAGAAAAATAAATATGAAAAAATAATCCATACACCACATACATTTATATCACAATTTGGAGTTCGAACAACAACAGCTGAGTGCGTCATAAGTGTTTTGTTATGCATGTATATCCTTAGCAAGATATACACCTTGTTTTTCACCTTGCAAATTACCTAGTTTGTATAGGGAATTGCCGACTTTCTTCAAGATTATTGATTTTAAGAATTTCTGTCCTAACTTTGCATTATATGTGTCTGTTTTGTTACTTTGTTTGAAGTTCCTTCTGTAAACTATCTGTCCTACTTTGTAATTCACGTCTTTGCTCCTAGTGTTGTAGATTTTGGTCGATTTTTGATGGGCTAAATTCAAATTGTCGAAGATTTGCTTTCGTATTAGAGTTTGTTTGTCAGGTATATTGATGATTTCCACATCCGTATTCTTTATCATATTGAGTTTCCTCAAGAGCTCATATGTTTCACCGTTTTGGACCATTTGAGATCCAAAAACGGCATAATATGGCTCGAACTTAATCGAGTCATGCAATACACTTCGAAGGGAGAAAGCTGTGTTATTCACATGAGTATCCCAATTACGCTGGTCGTTATCGATATAGGACCTTATTTTCGTTAGCACGGACCGATTTACTCGCTCCGAAGCGTTTGCTTGTGGCGAGTAAAAGGCGGTGCGAATATGTTTAACACCATACTTTTTAAGGAAGCTGGAAAACAATCCGGAAATGAATTGTTTTCCGTTGTCAGAGTGCACAAACTCAGGTACACCGAACATGTGGAAGACACTTTCTTCGAGGTATTTCACTACCTCAGCTGCTGTTGCTCTACTAATCGGTTTAAGAAAAACGTACTTTGTAAAATGGTCCAAAGCTATGAATATATGCGTATGTCCGTTCTTAGTTCGTGGGTAAGGTCCTAGAAAGTCAATGTAGAGTCGTTGGAAAGATCGTTCAGTAATCATTTGTTGTCCCATTGGCGGCCTTGAAATCGAGTTCATCGGCTTATTGCATTTGCATATATCACATTGTTTAACATAATCTTGTACGTCAGTGGTCATATTATGCCAGAAGTACCTTTGTCTGAGTTTGGCTAGAGTTTTGTGAATTCCGCCATGACCAGCGGTAAAACAATCATGTGCTGTTACCAAAAGGCCCCTACACAACTCCTTCGGTACCCAGAGTTTCCAGGCCCTGTCTTCTTGAATCGGGTCTCCAGTCCGTCTGTCCGTTCGTTTGTATACGAAGCCGTCCGAAATACATATGTCAGGCAGTTTGTCTTGGTTTTCGTTTATTGTCTTCTTCAACTCAACATACTCTTCTGATGAAAAGTATGGTGAATTGAAGTCAACTTCCGGCGCTTCAGTAACAATCTCATCCATATGGACTCTTGATAGAGTATCCGGGACTACATTGAGGATTCCCTTTCTGGGCTCTATTGTAAAGTCAAAACCTTGGAGCTTGAAACTCCAACGAGCTAGCCGACCACTCAAGTCCTTCTGTGTCATCAGCCACTTAAGGGTTGCGTGATCGGTTATGATCGTAAAAGGCAATCCTTCAATGTATGCTCGGAACTTCTTCACAGACAAAACGGCCACATAGCATTCCTGTTCAGTCACGCTCTAATTCCTTTGAGCGGGATTTAGCTTCTGAAACATGAATGCTGTGGGTCGTTCGTTGTTTCCTTCGTCCATTTGGAAAAGAACACTCCCTACGCCAGAAGATGAAGCGTCACATTGTATGTAGAAGTGTTTTGTAAAGTCGGGGTTGGTTAATATTGGTGCCGTGACCAAGGTCGTCTTTAAGTTCTCAAACGCTGTCAAGGCTTCGCTAGTCATGGTAAAGTCTTTCCCTTTCTTCAGACAGTCTGTCATTGGGGCTGATATAGACGCAAAACTGGGAATAAAGCGTCTATACCATCCCGTCATCCCTAGAAAACGACGGAGTTGCTTAAGGGTCTTTGGCACAGGAAAATCCTTTACCGCAGAAACTTTTTCTGGGTCCGTTCTCAGACACCCATCACCGACGAAATAGCCTAAGTAGTTTATCTCCTTGAAACAAAACTTGCTCTTCTCCACGTTTATCGTCAACCCCGCTTCCCGCAAACATCTCGAGACCTCTTTTAGGACACTTACATGGGTATCAAAATCTGGAGAGCAAATCAAGAGATCATCTAAATAGACAAAGACACTCTCTCTCAATCGAGCGGGAGTGACCTTGTCCATCAGCTTACACATTCTCCGGGCAGCGTTGCACAATCCAAACGGCATAACCATGAACTGGTACAACGGACGTCCAGGGACTGTGAAGGCCGTCTTCTCTCTTGATTTCATCTCCAGAGGAATCTGACAGAAAACATCTTTCAAATCGATACTCGAGATGAAATGCGTATCACGAAGGCGACTCAAAATCCCTTCAATATGGAGGAGAGGGTACGCAAATTTTTTCGTTGCTTCGTTCACCTTCCGTGAGTCCAAGCATAGCCTGTTCTTGCCTGGCTTTCGAACCAGCACAACTGGAGAGCTGTAGGCGCTATTACTTTCCTCGATGACTCCTAACTCGAGCATCCGATCAAGCTCAGCATACATCAACTTCTGTACTACAGGTGAGATCGGGTAATGTCGTTGTTTAATGGGAATGGTGTCGTCTTCCATCTCAATGACATGTTCTTCGACTGTCGTCTTACCTAATCCCAACACCGCACAAGAAGGAAATGTCTGCTTGACCCGCTCCAACTCTTCAGATTGTGCTGGAGTAAGCTCACGCATGGGATCAACCTCTTGCCCTTCCGTCGATGGTAGCACGTCGAGACCGGAAATAACATTTGGAGCGACTCTACCCCTAGATAGAGCTGCTGTTGCAAACTTGGAACAACATACAGTTCCATCTCTTGGGTGTTGCCGCCCCATGAGACATAAGTCTTAAATCTCCCGTTTATGTGCTGGTTTTTCCCGTCGGCAGTTCGTATGTCGACTGTCATCTTTGTCATTTGTATGCTATGTTTCTGTATAAAGTCTATTGCCCCTTTTCCCATGCAACTCACTGATGCTCCACTATCTAATAGGCCTAGCATCTCTTCTCCTTCTATTGCTACTTTAGCGTATGGCCTATTATCGTCAGTTATTGCTAGAATTGAAGCCTCTATTTTATTTTTCCTATTCCTAAATATTGCACATTTTTCCCTTAACCTAGCTATTTTTCTAAACTGCCTACTACTTTTTCCTTCTATACAGGTAACTTCTTCATTGAAGATTCTTCTTCCCGCTTCATCGTATTCATTCATACGTTGATGAAGACTCTTATATTGCACGGATTTTTCATGGTCAGTATTTGATAATTTTGTTTCTCTTTTTAAAATGTTTATTGTTCCAGGTTCTGCTTCTCCGGGATTTTTGTCTTTGTCGGTGGAGTGGACCCGGGAGCACTGCCGACTTGCAGGCTTCCCTTGCACGATGCGCATTTAAAGGAAAGATTTCCTTGGCCGCAGCTGAAGCACGTCATTGCGTGAAACGTTGAGGGACATGTTGTTGTAGTCATTGTATTGTCTTTTGTAAGTTCTGTTTCTTTGTCTCTTTCATTATTTCTGTAAGTAGGTTGTCTTGTGTCTATTTTAGTGTTTGTCTGTTGTCTGTCTGTTCTGTTATACTGAACGGTAGCAACATGTGCTTCTCGTTCGTCTTCTGACTCGGTTTCAGTAACTCTTTTGCCATATAATTCGTTATCGTCTATTGCACTTATTTGTTTTTTAAACTTAGAATCTCTAGCTGCTAGATGCTTTTCAGCGCGTCAACATTCTTCTCTGAGATCTCGGATATCCCTTATCGGACATCCGAAGATCAGCGTCGTGACTCTATCTTTTATATTTTGCCTAACTATTGAAACTAGGTCTTTTTCATGTGGTCTATTTTTCATTTGAAGAGTTAGACCCCTAATATCCTCATAAAATTCGTCAAATGTTTCTTGGGGTTGCTGACGTCTGTCCATGATCGTTCTTAAGATCTCGTGATCTCGCTTGCTATTTCGGAATCGTCTAAGCAGTTCCACTTTCAAATCGTAATAATTCAAGCCTTCATCTCCCTGGTTTTCTTCGAGATATTGCCAATACCATTTTTCAGCTGTACCTGAAACTAAATGATAAATAAATAAATAAATTGGGTGGCGCAACAGCTCGTGGAGAACCAGGGCCTAGTGACTTACAACTCACAACCATTCCTGTGTGCGTGTTTGTTGGCAGGAATGGAAACTAAATGATGGAAATTGGCAAAAATCTGTTCATTCGAGAATCCGTTCTTCTTCTGCAGAGTTTCGATTCGAAAGATGAAACTCTCTACTGTCATACTCTTTGATGTTCCGTCAAATTTGACACCCCACTTGTGGATGTCTACCTTCTTACCGTAATTATAGCAAGGCAAATCCTTGTTATAGTTTGTTCGGTTAAAAATTGGGGAAGGGGTCCTAGTATGACTGACGTCCGGATCTGTCAAGGGAACTCTTTCTATATTTTGCCTAGCATACAAAGTTAAATTGGTTTGTTCCACTATATGAATCCTATCATTCATGGTAGTCATGTTCGCAGTTACCGCCTGTACCATGGTGTGCATTGCTTTCAAGTTCTTTCCTTGTTCTGCAAGCAAATTCATTGTCTTATTATGTGTCTCATAAAAGAACTGCAAAATCTATTGCATTCTTCATCATTTCCTCACTTAGTGTCAACTTGTCCCCTCCTTTGTTGTCTTGTCGGATTTGGTCTGTCTCTTCAAGTAGAAAACGTTCTCGTTCTAGCTCTCGAGTCAGTGTGTTTACACTGTCTCTAGTTTCTTGCCTATCTTCTCCTACTAAAATCAAATCCTCAGGTATTGCCTCCTCACCTGTTTCAGAGGGATTTATCATCTCTTGGGGTAACTTCCCCACCGCCCCTTCTGTCTCTGATTCCCTTCGCCTAGTGTTTGATTCTTCCTCTACTAGATTGTCGAACGGATTATTTAATGTTCGATTGAGTTCTACCACTGGTGTTTCTGCTAACTGAATTTGAGGGCTCTGAACGGGCTTATTAGTACGTGTAACTGCTGGTCTCCCCTTTTCTTTTCTTGCACTTGTTGTGGCATGGTGCCCTTTTTTACAGCACATGTGGATTGATTCTCCATATTTTGTTTTTTTTTTTAAATTCAATTTCAAACAAAATACTTATCAATTCAACTTTCTTCAAAAGAAGTTTTCAAATTCAAAAAAAAAAAATATAAAAAAAAATTCAAAATTCCAAGAAACCTCAAATTTGTAAAATATAAGATATTAATTATTATACTATTAAAATTCAGAAATATAAAAACAATTAAAACTATGAAATATAAAATTTTCGAAACCAATTCAAAATTCAAAAATTCTTCCTTTTTTGATTCTTATGATATATATCTAAGGTGTGTGGTATTTTGACTGTGTGTGTTCAAACGATCTAAGAGGAAAAGTTTCGTTAAAAGTCTTGTCATGTAAAGTATTTCTGTTTGTCAGTCACTGTTATTGTCAGAAGTCAGTTGTCTGTCACGATTGTGACTGGTGCCTCAGTGACTCGACGAGTGTTTCCAGTTATCCCCAAATTTTCCCACCACATCGTACCTTCGGATGAAAACCTGAAAGAAGGTTGACTAGGAAACAGAGATAACTTTCCACACAAATAGAATTTTGAAACGTCCCACTTACGCCACTCGAACCGTCTGGCTCAACCTGACAGGTATGGCTAGCTGTAAGTGTTCTGATTCACCATTCTATTCCACTCTTTGCTAGGTAAATGACTCCGTTCTACCTCACTACATCCACTGGTTCACGACCTATTAGATGGGACAGCCAAACTTCACCATTCACTTTGCAAAGAGCATCTACGATACCTAAGCTTGTGCAAAAAGGGTAAGGAAAAATTAAAATAAAATTGATGAAATTGGGTGAGATTATTGTGAGTCCCTTAAAACAAAAATCATCTCCTTGGAATCCCAATGGATCTCGAAGCCGTTCGTATCGTTGGCGCCATTGTTGCGAGTTAGGGTAGGCCACGGAGGCATCTTCGGTGCTGGAAGGGGGTAGCGGCACGCTTGCTTCTTGCACGGCTCAGCTCGACGGGTTGAGGTGGTTGTTGCCCTCTTCCAAGACACCTCTCACTCAGCAAACGAAAAAAATCGTGCCTATGTAAAAAGGATGGGAAGGGAAGATGGAAAGGAAAGGATAATTAGGGCTAGGATCTAAAAAAAAGGAACTGCACAAACCTAAGTACCTATGCCACTGCATCTGGGGAAGGATGAAACTTCTGACAAAATAAAAATAAAAAAAAATTAAACTAATATATCAGCTAAACTCTAAAATCTATTATGTAGATGTATGAATATCTTATTGTATTGTGTGACTTTTCTTATATTATTTGATTCAGTTTTTGTAGGCTAAAAGTCATTTATTTATAATTATTCGAAAAGAATGCTGTTGGAAATGCTACATATTAATAAAAAAGAGTGTGCGTACTTATGTACACGCGCTAGAAGTAAAACTTCTTTCACGACAACAGGGCAAGTATTTTACAGTTCCTACCACTTAGAGCACTTAATTTGAAAAACAGAACCGTTTTAATAATCCAAATCACTCAAGTTGTTTTCAAATGACAGCGTTTTGTATATAACACTACAAGAAATCGTAAGATTTTTTGGAAATTTTTGTAACTTTTATGTACAAAACATTTTACTTAATTTTATTGATTGAAGCATTCGTCAATAATAAACTTTTAAAAACCATTTCTAGTTGTAACAAAATTTTCTATAAATTTAATATTACAAAATTCATTAGTTTCTTGAAAAATTACAAAATTTGTTTTAAAGGAATTGAAAATTTTTTCAGAAGCACTTAGAGAACTTATTTGGAAACTCAGAACCGTTTTAATAATCCTTATGAAGTATGTTATTTAAAATGACAGCGCTTTGTACATAGAACTTGCAATAATCCTGCAACGAGACATGGATTCAAATTTCTGATAGTTTTGTGTATAATAAGTTTCATCATTACTTCTGTATGCCAAAAATGTTCGGATTTTGGCAGTTTCCAATGCGATAGGTAATTTTTTTCTTTTCTGAACCTTCGCCCTGTAGCTTTTTTAACAACCTACAGTGTTGGACAGAGAATTAGCACACATTAGAAAAATTTATATTTTTGCTATGTTCTTGGAACATAATTTATTGAAAACTCTTTAATTCAACGTTTAAAAACTTAAATATACACAAAAAAAGAATTCAGCAAAATAACAACAACAAAAAATCATTAAATAAAATTTGTTGGTGTAATATGGGGTGGTCACAGAATTAGCACAAGTACGAAATAAAATAATCTATCACTAAAACAAGTAGTTTTTTTCTAATATTTTGTTGGGTTCTCTTTCTGCTTTAACACAGCCTTAAACCGCCGAGGAATACTCGCCTCTAGGTGCTTGCATTATTGAATAGGAATGCTGTTCCAGCCATCCTTAATTGCCTCCCAAAGCTCTGCTAGATTCCTTGGCTTCCTAAATCCAACCTGATATTAACATCGTTCCATAGATTTTCTATGGGTTTCAGGTCAGGACTCTGCGCAGGCCAAGGCAAAAAATTGATTTGCTGATCACTAATGCACTGCTTCACCAACCGGGAAGTGTATAAAGGATCATTATCATGCATAAATGTCCATGATAATGGTAAATTATCGTCTGCAAAGTGCTCCATATGGTTTTCCAAAATGCTCTTGTAGTGATGCTGGTCCATTTGCTGCTCTATTTTTACAATAGCCCCTACACCGTACCATGAAAACGCACTACAAAACACTGCTGTCAAAAAAAAAAAAAATATTACAGCCAGGCTTAAGTTCACCGGAGTGGAGTACGGATCCAAATCCTTATCATTTTGGAAAAATGTTTTTTGGAGTGATGACTCTCAATTAAATCGATTTGGGTCTGATGGAAAGCGTTATGTTTGGCGTCCACCAAAGCAAGATATTAATCCACGTTAGTTAAAACTACGAAACACGGTGGTGTGTGTATTATGGTGTGGGCTGCATTTTCATGTGCTGTGTGAAAATAGAGCAGCAAATAGACCAGCATCAGTACAAGTGCATTTTTGAACACCATATGGAGCCCTTTGCAAATGATAATTTACCATTATCATGGACATTCATGAATGATAATGATCCTTTATACACTTCCCGGTTGGTGAAGCAGTGCATTAGTGATCAGCAAATCAATTTTTTGCCTTGGCCTGTGCAGAGTCCTGACCTGAATCCCATAGAAAATGTATGGAACGATGTTAAATATCAGGTTGGACTAAGGAAGCCAAGGAATCTAGCAGAACTTTTGGAGGCAATTAGGGATAGCTGGAACAGCATTCCTGTTCATCAATGCCAGCAACTAGAGGCGAGTATTCCTCGGCGGTTTAAGGTGGTGTTAAAGCAGAAAGGGTACCCAACAAGATATTAGAAAAAAACTACTTGTTTTAGTGATAGATTATTTTATTTCGTACTTGTGCTAATTCTGTGACCACCTCATATCGCACCAACAAATTTTATTTAATGATTTTTTGTTGTTTTTATTTTGCTGAAATCTTTTTTTGTATATATTTAAGTTTTTTAATATTGAATTAAAGAGTTTTCAATAACTTATGTTCCAAGAACATAACAAAAATAAAGATCTTCCTTATTTAAATCCGATCCGCTATTGTGTGCTAATTCTCTGTCCAACACTGTATATTCCACCTCCATTGAGCATGAACTAAATATTAAACTAGCAAAATAAAATATATAGATATGTATGTCACTATTTAAACATGGATTTCTATGGCCGCATTAATTTTCATTCCTAAGAATAGTAAGAATACTCAAAATCTGAGAGTAGTAACTGCACATTGAAGACGAAATCATATGCAAAACACCCCGTACAAGAATCTTCTAAACTAATTAAATCTATTAAAAAAAGGAATAACGTAAAAAATATGTTTGCCAAAAAATTTCGGATTTTGGCAGCTTCCAATGCGATAATTTTTTCTGAACCTTCTCCCTGTAGCTTTTTTTCCTTATCTATATTCTGCCTCCACTGGACATGAACAAAATATCAAATTTGGAAACTAAAATATATGCTTGATTGCTTGGGTCACTATTTGAACATGAATTTCTTTGGTCGTACTATTTTTTTTTCTCAAAATCCGACCGATGAAATCATATGCAAAACACCCCGTATATAAATCTTCAAAATTAATAAAAATCTAAAAAATACACGAATATCAAAAAATTATTCGGATCTTGGCAGCTAACAATGCGTGGTTTTCTTTTCTAAACACTCTCCCTCTTGCTTTTTTACTTGCGATATAGGTACTATAGGGCAAGTTTTGGATTCGTGCAAAAAAAAAAATTTCGAGATAACAATCAAACATGACATTACGATGATAGAGAACACGAAAAAAGTGAGTGGCAAAATTCTGTCTGTCTGTCTGTCTGTCCGTACCTCAACCTACAGCCTAAAACACTGAAGCGATTTTCTTCAAATTTTGGACTTGAGGTTTTTTTGTAACTCTCCAGAGGGGAAATTGAAATTTGTTTTTTAGCTCAAAAAATAACGGTACTTGCCATACAACCGTTAAGGAAAAGCTTATTTATCTCATAAACGGCTCCAACGATTTTGATAAAAAAAAATCAGTGTATTATTGTAGGTATGATTTTCCTTTAAGTAAGAAAAAAAATTACCGAAACATTTATTAACGGTACCTGCCATATAACGGTTTTTTTTATTTTTGATTTTCTCATTAACCACTCATCCGATTTCAATGATATTTTTTGCACAAAAGCTTTGTTAGAATATAAATAATACTGCATACCAAAATTTTTGAAAAAATAAATTTTGGATTTTTAAAAAAAGATTCAAAATTTTTTTTTGAAAATTCAATATTTCAAAAATGGGTTGATGAATTGTTTTGAAATTTCTTTTTTTAATGTATATTAATATATATATATTAATATATACTCAAAATTGGCATACCAAATTTGTTTTTGAAAAATGTTACAAAAATTTTATATATAAAAATTTAATTTTTAAGAAAACGGCTCCAACGATTTTAAATTTTTTTTTTGCATATATTCATATTTTTTCAAGTAATCAAATGGCATACTTTTTTTTGAGCTCTAAGTTATTTATCATGCTGTTTATACAATTAAAAGAACCATTTAAATGCTTTTTATACTTTTTCTATAATTACTTGAATAGTTTTTAAAGTTCTTAAGCCCCACACAACTTGAACATAAGAGCAAGTACGTGCGATCCAGTCGTGCATTTTATTTCATATGTATTCCACCTCCACTGGACATGAACAGAGTTTTAAACTTGGAAACTAAAATAAAAAGATATTTCATATTTCACTATTTTTTGAACATGTATTTCTGTAGCCGTATTAGTTTTTTTTTCTCGACATGCTAAAAATCCGACCATAGTTCATGCACAGTGGAGACGGGAGACGACATCATATGCAAAACACCCGAAATCTTTCAAACATTGGAGATCGATTTCTTTTTTGTGTTGAAAAGAATTTATAAAAAAAATCTATTTAATATGAGATTGTGTGCGTTGGCCATTGACATAAATTTCGAGGCAAAAAGTAAACAAATTAATGGGCATACAAATACTCAAAAGTGCATTCAGATTTACGCGTCATTTAATTCGATTAAAAACAAATATATTTCCGGGAATAGTAGCAGAAATAGACAAATATTGTTGTGCGTCCATTAAATTAAAAAAAAAACAATCCAAAATCCATCAAAAACACATCAAATGAGGAACACGTCGGCGAGCGCGCGCTTCATATCATTAATCAACTTTGGACACTTAAAATCGAAGTTCATTGATATTTTTATCACTTCATATTAATTATGCACTGTCATTTGATTAATTAAAAACTTTTAAGAGATACATTTGTTTTTAATTTATTTAAACGAACGGGAAACACTTTTGAGTATTTGTATAGCACCGCAGAACAAAACTTTCAACTCCAGAGAAATGTCAAATCTTGTTGTGTTTTGTTTTTTTCTCCATCTTGTTGTTGTTTTTTGTGACCAAGGTCACTGATCTCTATAATACACTGGATAGTGTATTCCTTATAATGTATAACAGTTTCTTTGCTTCCATTTGAAGATGACAATTAGGTGGTCGGCTTCATAATTTGACGTCTGAATTACACAAACAAAAAAAAGTATTTTCCAGATAGGGATGTGCGATAATGAAAGAACATCGAAAACAAAACATCGATGTCAATAAATATCGAACCGAAAACATCGATGCTACTTAACATCGATGTTTTTTCAGGTGTTTTTGTTTAAGTTTTTTGTTTGGCCAAAGCAAAAAATGCGTCATGCTATGCTCTAATGTATTTTAGCTTTCAAAATTTCTTGTGGCGGCTATATTTTCTTAAACTTTTTAAAATCGATTTAAGTTTTCATACAAATGAAAAATATGAAGTCATAAGCAAGGTATTTCAACTTTAAACATCGATATTGCAAAATAATGATGCACAGAAGCTTGTGTGCTAAAACCGCGTGTAAGTGGTATCTTTCTAGGCATCTATGATTTTAATGTGCTTGCTTACACGCAGCCCAGGATTTACCCTTAGCCCAACCAGGCCCAGGCCTGGGGCATCACGACAAAAGGGGCCACAAAAGTAAGTAAACACAATGAAGCAACTGAATCTTTATTGCTCATACGAGCAAAAGGGATAATAGATCTTCACAAATCTTCAAATTCGGCAAATGGCAACGCTCAAGTATTTTCATATAAGATGGCCAGCCTATTGAACGCTTCTTAACGTTTTTGGAGATGCACTCTCATACTGGATCCGGTATTGCTAATCAAGCATTAAAGTATCTGAGTGAACATAACAAATCAATTTTAAAATGCAGAGGGCAATCATACGACAATGCTCCAAATATGTCCGGTCAGTATAAAGGGATGCAACAGCTAATTCTACTGACAAAACGATATGCAGTCTATGAAACTTGTGCATCACAGTCTTTAAATCTTGTTGGTCGCTGTGCTGTGGATTGCTGTCTTATCGCAATTGATTTTTTTTCCGTCATACAATCGCTATACAATTTTTTGCTACATCAACTAAATAAATAAATAAATAAATTGAGTGGCGCAACAGCTCGTGGGGAACCAGGGCCTAGTGACTTACAACTCTCAACCATTCCTGTGTGCGTGTTGTTGGCAGGAATGCAGGGGACCTACAGTTTTTTGCCGAGTCCGAACGGCTAAATGAGAAGCACTATTTCATGACAAGTATTACTCTTGGAGGATTTGTCAGTTCCTCGCAAGAGGCAGTACCTCGAATAAAACATTTCTGTGTTTTAGGTGGCACGGCTGGGAATCGAACCCAGACCTTCGGCATGACAGTCCTTGTCCTACGCACTAACCATCAAGCCACGAAGTACAACCTTTCTGCATCAACTAGTAGATGGCAAACGTTAAAATCTGCTCTTCAAAATGATAATGTGATAAAATCACTCTCAGATACACGATGGGAAGCTCATGCTGCAGCTACTTTTGCCATCATTAAATCATATAGTAAATTCTTAGATACTTTAAACGACATTTCTGAAGATAATACACTAAAAGGAGATGCTAGGAGGGAAGCTGGTGGTCTACTAAACAAAAGAAGAATAAACTAGAATTTGCCTTAATGCTTGTGATTTGGAACGATATTTTAAAAAGTTTTCAAAAAGTCAGTAAAGTTTTGCAAAGCGAAGACGTAACACTACTGACGTGCGCGAATTTGTATAGATCATTTTCCGATCAACTGGAGAAAATACGTGATAATTTCGACACTATTGAAATGCGCTCTAAGGAACTTCTACCTGATGGCAGCTACATGATTACACGAAAACGAATTCGCAAAAAGTGGCTAACGATGGTAATGCTCCCGATGTAGATTTAAGTCCGAAGGATAAGTTTCGAATAAATGCTTTTTATATTATTATCGATAAGTTAAGAATACAAATGGATTCCAGAGGTTAAATTTATAAGGACATTTCTGAACGATTTGATTTTCTTTGCACAAGCAATGAAAAAGTCAACGTTATAGCCTGTGCCCAGCGTTTGGTGTCAAATTATACGGAAGATCTAAATTCAGAACTTGCTGACGAGTTAATACAATTCCATCGTTATGTGATGCATAAAAATGGCAATAATTTTAAATTTTTCAATCAAGCTAATTTATATAAGATTATGTGGGAATAAGATAAAATTACATCAGCGTTTCCGAACGTAGACACGGCATTACGTTTATTTTTAAGTCTGATGGTGACAAATTGTTCTGTGGAAAGATCATTTAGTCAATTAAAACCCTTAAAAAGTCCTTGTCGAACAATGATAACGCAGGAAAGACTTGATGCACTATCTATGCTCTGTATTGAGAGTGATTTGCTTCATGAAATAGAATTCGATAAACTTATAAAAGACTTTGCTGCTAAAAAAACAAGAAAACAATATATCAAAAATGAAGTAAAAAAAATCTGTAAAAAAAAGTCGTATACATATGAACATATTCTTGTAACTACCATTATAAATAAAATTAATTTTTGTTTTATGGAATTCGTTGTAGTTTGTTTTCTTAAGTATTTAATTTTGTATGTAGTAAACCATACAATAAAAGAGAATATATGCAAAGGGGGCACCATTTACTCTTCAGGCCTAGGGCCCAAAAAAGCTAAATCCGGCGCTGCTTACACGTGAAGAACGAAAGTGTTCAGATGTGAAGAAAATTATTCTGCAGTTTTTGTTCTCCTCTTTGTGTTTTTCGTATTTTCATAATGAAAGACACGATTTGATTGGTTGGATTGGATGGAAAAAGCAACACAAAAGAGAACGTCAATTTTCTACACCGAATGTTTTCAAATATTTTAAAATATTTCATTCCCTTCCCTCTTCTGCAAGTAACCCCGCTCACCATCACAAATCGCAGAAAATGCTTGAATTTCTTCACGTGTGATCAGGGACAATGGGTGGAAATCGATGTTAAAATATGTATTTTGCACAATTTATATCGACAAATTTAATAAAATCAATATTGCAAGGCAATTCATGGTGTTAAGCTGTTATGTGTGCCCTTTTTGAAATCCGATATTTCAAAATCTTGTTTCACACGAAGGTGTGCGCAAGAACTTGCATGGTGTAACCTGCGTGTTTCTGACCATCGATAATTTAAATTCGTGAAAATCAATATTAAATATGTATTTTGCAGTAATATTTCAAGGAATTATGTGTAGACTGTTTTCTGTGGCTTTTTGGAATATATCGATATTGCAAAGCACGAAGTTGTGTGCAAAAACTTGCATTGGTGTAAATTGGATCTTTCGGAGCATTTATTATTTTAATGCGTGGAAATCGATGCTAAAATTTTAATTTTGCAAAATATATCGTCCACTGATTTTATAGAAACAATATTGCAAGTACATATTACATGTGTACACTGTTATCTAGCGATATTGCAAGATATTTTTACTTCCAAAAGTGTGTACAAAAACTTAATTGGTTGAAAATGCGTCTTGCTGAGCATCGATGATATTGTAATAACTTTCCATATTTGAACTATAACGACTCCGAAATGCAAACAAACGGACACAATAAAGCTTACGGTCGCAGTGCAAGCATACCCTTTTTAGCTATAATTATAGCAACTCTCAAGTGAAGGAAGCGCCATCTGCCGGATTATAGCAAATTTACCAGCTGTCAAATAAAAGCTTTTGGAAGGGAAATTATTGGGAAATTTCCCCTACGGAAAGCTCTGGAAGCCAGAGTTTGGAAAACAACTATAAAAGGCACATGTTTGACTGGCAGTGACACAGTTTGTTTTTAATCGTGAATGAATAAAGTTGGTTGTAATAAAAGTGAAAAGTAAAGTTGGTGAATTAATTTCAGTGGTGAATAATAAATCGTTTTGTAGTAAGAAAAGTAAAGTGTTTTTATTTTGTAAAATAAATAAGTGGAAGCTTTAAATAAAGTAAATAAGTTTTATTAACGAACCTGAGAAATCATTACAATATTAATGCTTGAATATCGGTGTAAAAATATTTCTTTTGCACAAATAAACACAAAACAAATTCGATGGCAGCAAAATTGATAAGCACTTCATGTGTAAACTTATATCTGTGCCTTTTTGCACATCGAAAGTTTCGTTGTGGTTCTGAATTTTCAAGTTTGGTTTGGTAGATCCTTTGATGATTTCCTTTTTCAAAAAATTCCAAATGTTACAGATGACTTAAAAACTATGAAAGTCACTCCATCTAGATTTTACTAGCAGAATCAATCATTTTCGTACCAACTTTTTGTTTGTTTTTTAGTCCGGTGTTTTGGATGTTAATATCGATGTTGCAAAACATCAACATCTTTACTATCGATATTTTGCAAATATCGATTAAAATCGCTCATCCCTATTTCCAGATGTTTATCTGAAGAAAGGGAAACAGACCATGATATGAAAATATAAACTTTTGTGGAAGTTTGTTTTATTATTTATTGGGTCGTATTAATAAAACAGAGCAATTGCTTGAAGTAAACTCCGTAGCAAAGTAAAAGCATTTAGCAATTGCTTTATACATATTAGTATTAATAAAAATCTACCTTGCTTAAGTTATACTATGTTCCCACCAAAACGAAATCCGAGATTTCAGCTAAAAAATTTCGAGATTTCAAATGGGTGAAGCAGAATTTCATGGAGATTTCATTGAAATCCAGAGTTTTTATTGAGATTTCGTTTAAATTTCTATAAATTTTTTTCCCAGCAGTTCAAAATATGAAAATTTTTCAACCGAAATCTCGGATTTCGTTTTGGTGGGAACATAGTATTAGTTCGAAAACTCGAACTTAGCAATTGCTTTACATTTGTCATGGTGTTTGTGGCTCTTAACACTTCATGTAGATATAATGTAACGAAAATCATAAAGAGATCGGCAATTTCATAGATTATTTTTTAATAGAATACAAGAGATACTCTTGTCAAAAACATTATAACAAGCTTTATTTATTGTTTTATTTCACTTTTATGCACTATTTTGTGGATGATAGTTATAAAATTGATCAATAATTGTTAATTAAGGATTTTTATCGTCGACAAATGTTCTTGGTCTATAATTTTTTTTCACGAACATTTGTTGTAACTACTGCCGGTAAGAATGATGTGCAAACCTATTTCATTCATCTTGACGCAAAAGATTTAGAATACCAAACATTTAATTGAATGTATTTTCTTTTAAATTAATTAAATTGAATGATTTTATAAGTCTGAAAAAAAATATTTCACGTTAATATCCGTAGCAAATGTTCTAAGTCACCTAAATAGCAGACTTCAAATTTTCTAGTAATTGCTATATTTTTTGTGTTTTATAATTACCGTTTGAAGCAAATGAGCGAGGGCATTGTTTTTCGAAGATAGAGAAAGCAAAAGCAATTGCTATAAATTTTTTGTAATTATGAAACTAAGCAGTTGCTTCAGATTTGACGATTCTAGCTAGCAAAAGCAATTGCTCGGGTTTATTAATACTACCCATTATCTTTAAGTTATTCACTGTGTGCATTTGGTATATTTTTTTTAGTATAATTACATAGTGGAATGAGATAAATCATTGCAGTTTGCGAACAAGCTGAGCAAAACAGCTAAGAATAATTATGATGAGGAGGATGCGATTGCATATTGATATTCTGCGTTTTTTTTTTTTAATGATTTTACCTCCTTGTCACACTCTTTACGTTTGTTATTCCGTTTCATTTACTGATTAGTGAATGAATTTAAATTACGAACACAACAAATGTTGCAAAAAGATCTCGGGGGGTGAAACGAACGGAGAATTGATGTCTGTTTAATGGATTATCTTTGTATTACATGTTATACAGTTATACTGGTATACAAAAAAGTGGTCAGCTTCATAATAGAACAATTCTTCAAATGGAAGCAATATTTTTGTATCGATACACTATCCAGTGTTTTATAGAGATCAGTGACCAAGGTATACCAAAATGGATGGCGAACAGCTCCAGATGGCACTCTTGTTGACAGGAAGAATTGTTAAGCATGATACACAATATCAATTGACGTGTAGATAATAAGAGTTTCGTGAAAATTAGCGTACTCACTATTAAGAGTATTATTAACCACCAAATTAAATTAACTTATGGCTTTTGCATGTTGCCGCTACACTACACAGATAACTTTCGAGAGTTTAGTTTCATGTTATCATCATTTCATTTCATTTATTTATTGTATAATTATACTCTGTAAGATACAATATCTTATAAACTAGAGCAAATTTCAGTATCATAATACTATTTTTACAAAAATTGTGCTTTGAACTTTAAAGGCGGAAAAATGTATGCATTAAACAGATTAACAAAACAAAATCAATTATCTAAGTTTGTGTTATCAAAGAAAAAAAAAAAAGAAAAAATATAATTTATCTTCAATTAACTGAAAATTTAAGCTAACAATTCATCATGATCATCATCATCATCATCATCATCATCATCATCATCATCATCATCATCATCATCATCTTCATCATCAAATGAGTACAGAGCTAGGAGAAAAATTGTCTTAGCATTTTTCCAAACATGGTGTTATTTATGTTTTTTGTTCCCTTTTATGACTATTTTATTTTTCATTGTTACATTATTGTCTACCTGTTCACATATATTTACAATCATAAATGATGATAAATTCAAAGATACAATGTTTAGAGAACTTATTTGCCGGCAAATCCACGTTTTTTAAAAACGCCACTTAACCATCTAATACCACGTTTACATGAGCGGATCAAATAATCGGATTCAATCCGAATCGATTTTTGCCTTTTTTCAATAAACTACTCAATCCTATTTTTTATTTCAAGTTTTGCAAAAGTAAAAGTTAGAGCGTTCCTACTTTTACTTTTGTAGAAAAGTGAAACACTCCTACATCTAAATAAACAGATAAAAAGCTGAATCATAAGCTGTGTTTTTTTCCCTTTCCGAATGAGCTTGGACGAAAAAAACGACGTCGGGGCTAAGCAATTCACATTTTAAAAGCAACAACAACTAAGCCCCTTCGGGCTTAGCTAAGCCCAGAGAATTTTCGGGGCTTAACTTAAGCCCAGATAAAAACTGTGTTACCGGCATGAATTTCAATCATGTTATCGATAGTTTGTATGGAAACTCCATTTTTTTTCTGTGATGGCGTCGCTTAGCCCCGATATCATTTTTTTCATCCGATTCCCCTGGGCTTGCAAAAAAAACACACCTATAGATGTCGCTGGCATCGAAAATTGTTGCTGAACTAGCCTTTTTCTTGTTTGAAAGCATTCAACTCAACACGAATTTCATACCATTTTTCGCAGAAAGGTGTCGCTAGCTAGCTAATTTGTAATTTTTCACCTAGCACTTTTTCAAAGAGTAATTGAATGTAGTTAACCCAGCGGCTCCATTGGCATTATTTGAGGCAATAAATTGCCTCACTTTGCTATTGCCTTTAATAATGCAAATGGAGACGCTTTGTCAATGGCAATATTGCCTAGAAGATGAAAGGCAATTATTGATTTCCATCGTCAAGGCAATAAATTGAGGAAAAATGGGATTCCGCGTAATTGTGAATGACTTCTTTATTGATTTTTTCAATTAAATCGTAGAATATGAGAACGCACATGACAAAATATAGTGAATTAAAAATAAATTTTATTAAAAACAGGGAATTTGAACAGCATTTTACTGCATTTGCTGTCAAATATTTCTATACACACATTTTATAATTGAAATTGTCTGGCAATGAAAATGCCCACCAAAGCAATAAATTTCCATTCCTATTCCAATTGCAATTGCCAATGGAGCCACAGCATAAGCCTTCACTCATTGCTATAGCCATAAATAATGCAAATGGAGATGCTTTGTCAATGGCAATGGCAATATTTCCTAGAAGATGGAATTATTGATTTACATCGTCGAGACAATAAATTAAAAAAAGAAAGCAAATGAGGTTGCCTTCTTAGAATTTGAGAACGCACATGACAAAATATAGTAAAATAAAATTCCATATTATCAAAAACAGGATAGCAAATTAAATTGAACCATCATTAAACTTCCATCAATTCATAAAATAGCGGATGAGTTAAAATTGCTGAACCACGGATTAGATATTTACAACGTCGTTAAAATTTTGATGTGTGGTTCAGAAATATAAATTCACTGATTTCGGGGAGTGAACGAACGTTCAACGTTGGTTCAAATCTTAATCCATGGTTAAAAAATTTCAACTCACTGAATTTAAGTAATCGATTTGATCTCAACGATTTAACTTAGCTAAATCTCTGAAATCGAAACGAGATTTACAGTGTGTGTGTTTAAATCAGTAATGCTAGAATAATGTATTTACTTGCTGTCGGAAAGGTAACAGGAGCACTATAGAAACAAATAACATCTAATGTGTGAAATGCGATGCAATTTTTCTAGTTAGAAACCGACACAAAAGATCAGTTTCACAAATGTAGTTTAAATTTGAATCAATTTTTTAATAGATTGAACTCACTGATTTGGCTAGATTCACTGAGGTTGAACGGAGGTTCAAAGATGAAGTGTATGTTATAGTAGCAAATTAAATTGAACCAGCATTAAACTTCCATCAATTCATAAAATAGGGGATGAGTTAAAATTGCTGAACCACGGACTTTAGATATTTACAACGTCGTTAAAATTTTGATGTGCACTTCAGAAATATAAATTCACTGATTTCGGGAAGTGAACGGACGTTCAACGTTGGTTCAAATCGTAGTCCATGGTTAAGAAATTTCAACTCACCGAATGTATGTTTTCGTTTCGATCTCACCGAAATCGAAACTAGATTTACAGTGTGTGTGTATAAATCAGTAATGCTAGAATAATATATTTACTTGCTGTCGGAAAGGTAACAGGAGCGCTATAGAAACAAATAACATCTAATGTGTGAAATGCGATGCAATTTTTCTAGTTAGAAACCGACACAAAAGATCAGTTTCACAAATGCGGTTTAAATTTTAATCAATGATTTAATAGATTGAACTCACTGATTTGGCTGGACTCACTGAGGTTGAACGGAGGATCAAAGGTGAAGTGTATATGTTATAGTAGCAAATTAAATTGAACAAGCATTGAACTTCCATGAATTAATAAAATAGCGGATGAGTTAAAATTGTTGAACCACGGATTATATATTAACAACGTCGTTAAAATTTTGATGTGAACTTCAAAAATATAAATTCACTGATTTCGGGGAGTGAACGGACATTCTACGTTGATTCAAATCTTAATCCATTGTTAAAAATTTCAACTCACCGAATTTAACTCTTCGATTTGATACCACCGATTTAACTCAGTTAAATCTCCGAAATCAAAACAAGATTTACAGTGTGCCCCCACTAACAATATTTCTATCAAGCTGATTTAATTTGCACCAGAAAATATTTTTTTGATTGCCAGGCAATTGCAGTTGTAATATGTGTGTAGAAAAATTGCAGTGAGGAAGAAATGCTCTTTGTGCTATTAAAATTCACTGATTTTAATAAATGCTACGATATTTTCACAAAAGGATTTAGCAGATATTTAACAGAATGATTCACTGTGCGTGAAAAAACGAGACGAGGGTGTGACATAACTCACAGATAGCTTTTTGTAATAATATGTATATTCGTTCCCGAATTCGCAAAGCGACGAGATATCCCACGACGAGATTTAACAAAATAATACTAAAAAAACTAATTTCCCACGACGAGATTTAACAAAATAATACTAAAAAAACTAATTTCCAAGTACTTATTCCATAAATTAAACGTAACGTAAAATGCCTTATTATGAGTATTCTCGTCATTATTTGAAACTAATTTAACAAAAACAGCGAGATGACGTCGCACTCACGTCTTTTCCTCTATCACATCCATTATGTTCGAACCTTTAAGATTCTCCCTACTAATACTAAAACTAAAACTTGACAAGAAAATTAGGATTATTCGTATTGACGACTAGAAAAGTCAAAATGCGATACCTGGTGGCGAATAAAACAACTGGATAACTACATTATGAAGAAGTTTTACTTTATTATTTAAGTAAAAATATAGTTTTTATATTTATTAGAATAGTTTTTCTTCTTTTAATAAATAATTTCGTAAAAACACTTCACAAATCACATACGATTTACAACAAATTTTGACATCTTATGTAGTTATTCTGTTGCATTTTTTGCCCGGTAGAGTACTGCCTCCCGTCGTCAATATGGCAATACTGAATCTGACATTTACCGAGAAAATGTTTTGTTTACTTTTGGTTTTTATAATTTGTTGAAAATAATTTAGTAAATTCGCGTATTTAGAAGTGTAGTTTTAAGAAAAAAAGTGTATAAATGTAATATAAATAAAGTGTTTTAATTTTAAGACCAATAAAATGTTAATAAAATATATGTTTTTGTGTGTTTTCATTAATTAGGTTTTTTTTTCAATTGGAAATTTTGGTTCATCGAAAAAATAAATTAATTATAAACTTTTTAATGAAGAGTTTTTTTTTAAAAGTGTTCCCCTATATTCAAGATTAGTTCTGCATTAAAAGATTTATCTTTTTTTGTTCAGAAATATGTTATTTTCGTTGATTTTTCGGTATTGCAAATCTCCATACAATTTTTTGGTGTCGGTTTGACATGTCACTGACAGCTCCATATTAAAAATGTTTACCCCCATGCCGCAAAAGAAGTTTTACTTCAAAAATAAAAATGTTGTTAACAGAAGATCTGATTGTGATGGCCTGAGCAATATAAATAGACATCTTTTATGATATAGCATTCGCACATTAAATTAACCAAATCGCAAATAGATTTAACCTAAACGCAAATAAGTTTCCTCCAAGCGCAAATAGATTTAACCCAAACGCAAATAGAATTAACCCAATCGCAATTCGAATTAAACAAAACGCAAATAGAGTTAAACTATTAACAAATCATTTTAACCAAAACGCAAATTGAATTAACCCGGGCTCAACTTGTTGTTCCAGCTGTGTGGTGAAGAAATGGAAGGCTTATAACAGTAGGAATAGTTCACCATAAGATTTTGACAAAACCTCAATTGTAAATTCAACTAGTTTTGCGCATTTTTCCAAGAACTTACCAAAAATTAAAGGCCAATCCCTTAATAATGGCTTTTTAACAATTATGGATAGTACCAAAATCCATTAGACCCAAAAAGTACACCTGGAACAATAAATCAAGCTAAGGTTTATTCAATTTGCGTTTTGGTTAAAATAATTTGTTAATAGTTTAACTCTATTTGCGTTTTGTTTAATTCGAATTGCGATTGGGTTAATTCTATTTGCGTTTGGGTTAAATCTATTTGCGCTTGGGTGAAACTTATTTGCGTTTAGGTTAAACCTATTTGCGATTTGGTTAATTTAATGTGCGAATGCTATATTAAATATTCTATAACTTGTTTTATTGTATATATTATTTTTGATTTTGTTTTCAATTAGTAATTTATAAAATTTTGTAAAAAACTGTCATATTCAATCAAAAATTGTATAGGATATCAAGTTTTTTATTTGTAAGTTTATTTTCTGTGATATTATATATATAGCATTCGCACATTAAATTAACCAAATCGCAAATAGATTTAACCTAAACGCAAATAAGTTTCACCCAAGCGCAAATAGATTTAACCCAAACGCAAATAGAATTAACCCAATCGCAATTCGAATTAAACAAAACGCAAATAGAGTTAAACTATTAACAGATCATTTTAACCAAAACGCAAATTGAATTAACCCGGGCTCAACTTGTTGTTCCAGCTGTGTGGTGAAGAAATGGAAGGCTTATAACAGTAGGAATAGTTCACCATAAGATTTTGACAAAACCTCAATTGTAAATTCAACTAGTTTTGCGCATTTTTCCAAGAACTTACCAAAAATTAAAGGCCAATCCCTTAATAATGGCTTTTTAACAATTATGGATAGTACCAAAATCCATTAGACCCAAAAAGTACACCTGGAACAATAAATCAAGCTAAGGTTTATTCAATTTGCGTTTTGGTTAAAATAATTTGTTAATAGTTTAACTCTATTTGCGTTTTGTTTAATTCGAATTGCGATTGGGTTAGTTCTATTTGCGTTTGGGTTAAATCTATTTGCGCTTGGGTGAAACTTATTTGCGTTTAGGTTAAACCTATTTGCGATTTGGTTAATTTAATGTGCGAATGCTATACATATATGTTTATTAATTTGTTATTTTAAATAAAGGCCTGACGAAGGGGATAAACTTCCCTGAAACGTTGCAAATTTAAAAATTATAAATAAATGACTTTTAGCCTACAAAAATTGAATCAACTGATGTATGAATATCTATATATATGATGTGTTGAATACATTCATATTATATATGCATCTATGACTAAATCTAAAACCTATATTTATATAAACCATAAGCAAAAAACTAATTTTCTTTTCCACCAAAGAATTAACATCTGTCCCACTGTTTCCCAGACGCAGTGGTTCGTCGAGTCATCAGAACGCCTTACCTGGTGTTATTTGGTAAAATTTTGGCCTGCCCACCCTTGTATCTAAAGACACAACCATCGTTATCTCTTGGCCAGTATTACTGTGATAACCCCAAACTTGAAATTTCCAGTCTCAAACGCACGTTTCATGTTATAGTCCAATTCGTAAGTATTTCTATTTTTCTCAGTCGTGTCTCACGGAAATCATTGTCAGATTCCTGATTGTAAGTAGGTATCCAAGTCTGTCTAGTAAGCACATATAAATAGTTATAAGTGGTCAGGTAAGTAAGTATAAGTAGGTAGGTAGGTATCGGTAAGTAGGTATAGGTAGGTAAGTTCTTAGTTAGATACGCAAAAAAGTTTAGTCTATGTATAAGTCGTTAGGTAAATATTTATGTAAGTATATGTTGGTAGGATCGTAGATAAATAAATGATTTGTATGTATATCTTGTTATGTCTTGTCATTTTGTTGTAGTAAAATTTTAAGTTAGTAAAAGTCAAGACATTTGTCGTTACCGACCTTTGTCATGTTATTCTGTTATGTCGTTGCCATCTCCTCCTCCGGATCGCTGGCCCAGCCCATCCTCCACACACCTTACCTTAGGTAAATTAGCACTCCATCATATAATAATCAATTATTTTAGGTTAAATTTAAGTTCAATTGTTCGATTTATTTCAAACATTAATCTCTTCTAGATTTATATTTATAATAATAGTAATTAAGTAAAAAGCAAGTAAAAAAATTAATAAAATATACGTAAAATGTAGAAGAAAATTGTCTTTGAAATTCAATATTAGATTTGTTCAACTTTCTATTTTAAAAAAACTATCAAAAGAAGAGAAAATTATAAAAATGATATATTATGTGGGTTCAATTAAGAGTACCGGAGTGTGTACCTCTTTCCTTCAACCATGCACGTATACATATATATATTTATGTTTGGGAATATGATATTTCCTCTTTTCGATTTAAAAGAAACTTACCACTCAACTTTGCAAAAATCCCTCGTCGTCCTGCCAGCAGTACTCTTCAGGATGAGCGTATCAAAAAAAAACTTTGTACCCAGTTGGCTTTAATTTGAAGCCCTGTCTCACTATACATAAGTTATGGTAGCAGCTCATCTTAATAAAGAATGAATATGTTAATCAATAAAAATAAAATGATTTAAACAAAAACAATTTTAATTTATTAAATTTTAATTTTAATTTGTATCACAACATAAATTTTAAATATAATTAGCGACGCGTTTCGGTTTCAGTGTACCATCATCGGGCTTAATTTGCGGAATCGAAGTGTTTTGCCGAAGTTCAATCGAATTGATTGCAGTGGCTGTAGGTGTAGTTGGTTGAGCTTCTTGGTGGTGGGTGGATATAAATGTGTCTATTTCGTTTTCTATTGTTGAATGCTTTGGTATTTGATAGCTGTGTTATATAATGTATTTGTTTTAATTGTTAATTTGTCGTTAAGTATTTTGTCCTGTTCCGTCTTGTATGCTTTATAAATTTCGAACTCCTCTAAAGCGTCTAGTTTTGTCCCTTTTTTACATATGTGTAGTGGTTCTAAGTTTGTCTCAAAGTCGGTGTAGTTGTGGTTACTGTCCATCAAGTGTTGTGCGTATGTAGATTTCGTGTTCTGTTTTGGTCTTTGTTCTATCGAAAAATGTACAAGTATACTACATAAAAAATAAAATAGCTCTAGTGATTCGAACGAAAATCGTCACGCACAAAATAAAATTTTCCGTGAACACTTTAATGAACTTAAAGTTTAAATCAGTGAAAATCAAAGTAAGAAACACTTTATAGACCATAAAGTTAAAATTATTTTTCTTGTGAATACCCTATCGAACTAGTGTTTAAATTCACAAAAATCTATACACTCTAGTGAACCCAGAGTTTAAGTATAAATTACAAATTTCCGTGAAAACTTTAATGAACTTAAAGTTTAAATCAGTGAAAATCTAAGTAAGAAACACTTTATAAACCATAAAGTTAAAATTTTTTATTGTGAATACCCTATCGAAAATAGCAATAAAATTCATAAAAATCTATACACTCTAGTGAATTTAAATCTTTAAATTAGATAAAGAACAAAACCAAGTAGAATTCTTTAAAGCAGATAAAGAAAAACTACGAAGTGAATTAGTTTAATAACCAATGTCAACGTAAATGACTAATGTTACAAAGTTCCATAGAGGAAAAACTAATTAGAGCCAAGCAGATGAAAAAATTATTAGATAAAGTAAAGTCAAAAAGAAGAAACTACCAAAACCCGATTCCAGATTCACAGATGAAGAAGGAAGTACAACAGATGAAGAAGACGAACAATTAAAAAACCTCAGAAACACACCGATACCAGAAAGTTGTAAGAATAATTTAAGTACTAGTTCTAAGAAAAATAATTGTGAAAATATTGAAAGTAGTTCTGAAAAAATTATTGAAAAAGAAAATATTAAAATGGCTTTATCATTGACATTAGACCCACTTAAGTACATCGAGAAATTAAGTACGTTTGACGGTAGACGAGGAGACTTATATACGTTCATAACTAATATAGACGGAATTATTCCAACATAAAATAAATATGACGACCAATCACAATTAATGTGTATTAATATTTTAAAATCAAAATTGATAGGCAAAGCAAAAAGATGCGTAGAAATTCATGCACATCTACAGAAATGGGTAGACATTAAAGAATTATTAATAAGTAATTTTGGAGGATTCAAAAGTAGCTTTCAATTATATGACGACCTGAGACAAATAAGTTACAAAAACAATGTAATGACATTTTATTATGAGATACAGAGAACTTTGTGTGAATCAAATCAGAAAACAGTGCAAGAAAAAAAGGCACATGAGATATCTCATAATAACCAAACTGCATTAGATACCTTTAAAGAAAAGTAACCTATTCATATGACAACAGTATTATTCTCACTTGAACCAGCTAGCTTACAAGCAGCATTACACGAACTCACTCAAGCAGGATTCATAGAAGAAAAAAGGGAAGAAAGATCAGAACCTAAAATACAGAAACTATATTCCCCAAAAGACCAAAAATTCCAACTTAACAAACCTAATAACTATATACCACAAAAATCTTATCAAAATAATTTTTAACCAAAAAATCCAGTAAATATCAAACCACCATTCAATTATTATAATAATAATAATCCCAATCATAACTATAGAAATCCCAATTACGAAGGTAATAATTACAATCCCAATTATTACAACAGAAGTCAGAGTGTAAGACAAATGGAAATAGATCCCACTAGTAGTCAACTAAAAAGAGTACAACCTCAACAAATAAACCATTCTAATAACGAAAATAATAACGAAATAGAATCAGGAACAAATCAAAATTTTCGGTATCCAGCCTCGGAACCTCCGGAACTGGATTGCCCTTTATTAAGTTAGTAAAAAACAAACAATTATTCGAATGTTAATAGACTCGGGAGCAACGAATAGTTTAATTAGTAGAAATAATGCCCCAAAAGACTATATTATAAAAAGAGAAAAACTTTAACTATAAAAACTGTTGGAACTCCAGTTATAATAAATGAAGAAATAAAAATACCTAAAGAAAAATTTATTTACAATGTCGTAGAAGATTGTGTATTCCAAATATTTGATTTCAATCAAAATTTCAATGGAATTATAGGAAATTATATATTAATCCCAAACCAAAGTAAGATTGATTTTAAAACTAAAGCCTAGTTTATACTTCAAAGCGAAGTGAAATCGAATTTGAAATGAAACATCAATAATTAATGAACCAAAAGGCTTTCAAAGAAATAGTTTTCGTCATAATATTTGGTTTCAAAAAGCCCATTTGTTTCGAAACAAATTTGTTCCTCCTTGTCGCCAAAATAGCTGCATTTAGTTTTTGACAGTTTTTCACGACTAGGAAAAAAAGTATTTTTGTCTATGAAAACTACACTTCACATGGAATGTATAAACCAGGCTTAAAACTTTAGAATTAAATAGTGAAATAATCCCTTTATTCTTCAGTATAGACGAAGAAAAAGAATATGAAAAAGAAATAAATCACTTTAATAATATAGAACCACAAATTTCTATATTCGACGAATTAGAAAATAAAAGGTTAGACCATTTAAATGCCGAAGAGCATACAAATTTAACAAAATTATTAAAAAACAATGAAAAAACATTTTTTCACAAGGGAGATGATCTAAGTTTCACATCTCACGTAAAACATAAAATAGCAACAACAAGTGATGAACCAATTTTTACCAGAATTTATAGGTATCCAGAAGTTCATAAAATAGAAGTTGATAAGCAGACAGATGATTTATCAAAACAAAAAATAATAGTAAAAAGCACTAGTCTATATAATGCACCTATATGGATAAAACCGGAGAAAAAGAATGGCGAATTGTCATCGATTATAGGAAGTTAAATAATGTCACCAAAGAGGATAAATTCCCTATACCAATAATAGAAGACATTCTATATAAAGTGGGAAGAGCAAATTATTTTACTACATTAGATTTGACAAAAGGATTTTATCAGATAGAGGTAAAACCAGAAGATAGAGAAAAAACTGCATTCTCTACTTTATCAGGTCATTACGAATTCGCGAGAATGCCATTCGGTCTCAAAAACGCACCGGCGACATTTCAGCGTATGGTGAACGAGGTATTAAAAGAATTTGTAGGAAAAACATGTTATGTTTATTTAGATGATAATATAATAATATATAGCACGTCACTAGAAGAACATCTTTCTTTTCTCGAAAAAGTATTCAAGAAACTCCAAAGCGTAAATTTAAAAGTATCTCTTAACAAATGCGATTTCTTAAGGAAAGAAAGTGAATTTTTAGGACATATAATAACTTCAGAAGGTATAAAACCAAATCCAGAAAAACTAAAAATAATACAAAAATTCCCTATACCCACAACTATAAAAGAAATACAATCATTTTTAGGATTAACAGGTTGTTTCGATAGACTCTTCTAGCATTACTCTTCTAGGACTGTATACTTACTCTCCTTGATGGGTCTCAATTAAAAGAATTTTTATTTTATTTATTTTTCTTCAGAAAACAATTTGTTTGTTTAATAGTGCAAAAGATAAAGTATTTATAATCAAAAGAATCGTGCCCTCTTCCTTTGGGAATCTTCATAAGCTCTATTGTTGCCGATGGTGATATGCTTTCTTTTATTGTTGCTGGCGGCAACACTCTCCCCCCGTGAATGCTCTGCTTCACTTTCTGTTTCCAATGGCAACCGAAACAGTTTTTGTATTGGACGCTCACATATTATGAAAGGGATTTTTTTTTCTCTAGGTTTTACCTTCCAATCTGAAGATGCCATCCGCAGTCCAACATTTCGCACAAGGCCATCAGATCCAGCGAATGTTTTAATCACTCGTGCCGTCTTCCAAAACGTCGGTGGAACGTTTTCTTCACGGATAACAACTAAATCACCCACCTTGATGTAAATAATCTTGGGCCCACGCCTTCCAAAATACTTGACTCATCTTTTGGATTCTTTGTGCTGATTTCAAACGTTTGTCTGGAATTTCCGCAACGTTCGCTCCAAATGGCTGTGTAATTGGCTCACCAATGAGAAAATGCGCTGGAGTCAGGAATGATAAGTCTTCAGGGTCTTCTGTTAGAGCTGAAAGTGGTCGGGAGTTCATTACAGCACTAGTCTGTGCCAAAACCGTTTGAAACTCGCTACTTGTAAGTTTGTGCGGTCCGATCACTCTGCGCAGGTAATATTTCATCGATTTAACGCATGCCTCCCAAAGTCCTCCTTGGTGCGGTACTGCAGGGGTGATGAACCTCCATTCAAGGCCATAGCGCTGTAATGTTTTTGCCATATTCATCTCGTTCCAGCTTCGTAGCATTTTCTGGAGTTCAATCGCCGCACCTTCAAAGTTCTTGCCTTTGTCACTCCATAACCGTAGGCAAGAACCACAAATACTGGTGAATCTTAAAAAGACCTGTATGAAATCTGCTGTTGTAAGACTCTCTACTAACTCTAAATGCACAGCTTTTGTGACCATGCAAACAAACACTGCAATGTACTCCTTTTCGATGATTTTACATCGCCCTCCACGCGCTTTGAGCAAGTATGGTCCAGCATAGTCAACTCCGGAGTGAGTAAACGCTCTGCATGGTGTCACTCGATCTGCAGGCAGTTCACTAATCATTTGAGTAGTTGCCTGGTGCCTATATCATGTGCATATTACGCATTGCCAATTATGTTTTCGCACGGCATGGCGAAGATTTGTTATCCAGAACCTCCGGCGCACAAAAGCTATTGTTTCGTTGGGCCCTCCATGCAGAGTCATTTCATGAGCTTCTCTTATCACTAATTTGGCCAACGGGCTGACGTCGGGAAGAAGAATAGGAAACTTTTGTTGCATTGAGATCGGTGCACGACCTAATCGACCACCTAGGCGCAGCAACCCCTTATTGTCAAGCCACGGCGTGCAGTTGGCAATTGGACTTGATGGGTTAACCCCTTTACTGTTTGCATTTTTCAGTGCTTTTATTTCTTTGTCATAGAAAACATTTTGTTCTTCACGGGTCCAATATTCTTGAGCTGTCTTGACCTCATCGTTCGACAAAGGGCCGCACTGACGATTTTCTGCCTGCAGTCGTACGTTGTTACAAAAACGGAACAGCCATGCAGTGAGTCGACATAGCTCAAACATTTCTGAAGCACGTTCAAGGAGATTAACTCCACGCAAAGCCACGCTCATCGCTGCCAGGGGCGGACTGGGCCACCGGGCAACCGGGATTTTGCCCGGTGGGCCCCCGGCCAAGCAAAAAGTTTTTTTTAGAAAAAATTGTCATATAAAAATTGGACTTACACTAAATATAGACTTTTTGTGGATCAAAATGGATATTTTGAGGTCCCCAAAAACTCACTTGGTGGCCTCTACGGATCTTTGAAGGCCTCAAAAACTCGGATGGTGACCTCTAAGGATCTGTGGAGGCCCCCAGAACTCAGTTGGTGGCCTCTACCGATCTTTGGAGGCCTCCAGACCTTGGTTGGTGGCCTCTACGGTTCTCTGGAGGCCTCCAGACCTCGGTTGGTGGCCTCTACGGATATCTGGAGGCCTCCAGACCTCGGTTGGTGGCCTCTACAGATCTCTGGAGGCCCCCAGACCTCAGTTGGTGGCCTCAAAGGATCTCTGGTGACCTCCAGACCTCGGTTGGTGGTCTTTACAGATATCTGAGAACTCGGTTAGTGGCCTCTCCGGATCTTAGATCTCGTTTGGTGGCCTCTACGGATCTCTGGAAGCCTCCAGGCCTCGGTTGGTGGCCTCTAAGGATCTCTGGAGGCGTCCAGACCTCGGTTGGTGGCCTCTACAGATCTCTGGAGGCCCCTAGATCTCAGTTGGTGGTCTCTACGGATCTCTGGAGGTCACCAGAACTCGGTTAGTGGCCTCTTCGGATCTTTGGAGGCCCCCAGATCTCGTTTGGTGGCCCCTACGGACCTCTGGAGGCCTCCAGACCTCGGTTGGTGGCCTCTACAGATTTGGAGGCCACCAGAACTCGGTTAGTGGCCTCTACGGATCTTTGGAGGCCCCCATATCTCGTTTGGTGGCCTCTACGGATCTCTGGAGGCCTCCAGACCTCGGTTGGTGGCCACTACAAATCTCTGGAGGCCCCCAGAAATCGGTTGGTTTGGAAACCCCTAGAACGGTTGGTGGCCGCTACGGATCTCTGGAGACCCCAAGAACTCGGTTGGTTGTCCCTTCGGATCTCTGGAGGCCCCAAGAACTTGGTTGGTGAACTCTATGAATCTTTGGATTCATCCAAAACTCGGTTGATGGCCTCTATGGATCTTTAGTTATTCAAAAGTTGATAAAAATTTTACAGGGTTATACTCTTATTATGATTGCCAATTATCAATTTAGAAAACTTTTTTCAAAAGTAAAATGTTAAAAAACTGGCCAACTATTCATTGAAAATAAAGATTCTTAAAAAATATTACAAAATGTATATTTTGAAGGCTAGAATCACGCGCGATTTTTATACCAAAAAAAGTACTAAGCCAACTGGGATTTTGGCATTCAGGATTTTAGCATTCAGGATTATGGCATTCAGGATTCTGGCATTCGGGATTTTAGCCATTCGGGATTCTGTCCATTCGGGATTTTGTCCATTCGGGATTTTGTCTTTCGGGATTTTGGCATTCAGGATTTTTTGCCATTTCGGGATTTTGGCATTCGGGATTTCGTACCCAACCCCAATTTATTTTTTGAAAATATTTAATGCGTTTCATTTCTTGTGATTGCACGTTATTGTTATTGTGCGTTATTGTGTAGCTTAAAAAAATAATTTCTAGCAAATTATTGAAAATTAGAAATATGACCATTTAAAATACTTTTTGTTTCATATCTCCCTTAATTACCTACCATAATTTTTTTGATTAGCGTAATTTTGTTTTGACTAAACTGAAAGTCACACCTACTTAAGATCGTAAAATTAATAGGTCTGTTCCTTTACTTTGAATTTCTATGATTTTCTGTCCATTTCTGCGCATTTCAGTCCAAAGTTGTGTCAAAGTTCATATAAAAAAAATATTTTGACACAAGTTTGGACTAAAAATCACAGAAACCCAAAGTAAAGGATCAGACGTGATGTAATATAACTGCATGAAACCCACAAGAACATCTTTGCAATTTTATATGCTTGCTTGAATAAAAACTCAAATTTATTACTGCCAGGTGACGCAGCCATAAAATAAAAAAAAGCGGTTTCAACAAAATTAAATTCTAACCTTAGAATTCAAAACTATACTTAAATCCAATATAATATCAATCGTTAGTTAAAAAGTCAATAAATATAAGAAAATGACTTTCGAGAAATTTCTGAAATATCAGCTTTTATTTTTAACCATTTTGAGAGTTTTTGTATTCTGTGGCCTTTTTTCTTAAAGTCCCGGTAGGCCCTTTGACCCCCAGTCCGCCCCTGATTCGCTGCTAACTCTTTGTGAAACTTTCTAAAATGTGTAACATCGCCGCTAAGCCGTTCCTCTTTTGCAACTTCTGAGTTCGTAGCCGATGTTGTCTTCATTATCTAATTACCGCCCCATAGCTAAGCTGTCGTGTATTCCTAAACTTTTTGAAAGCATAGTCTATGACAACATGCTTTTCCATTGTAAGCAAATTTTCTCCCCCAATCAACATGGCTTTCTTAGTGGTAGATCGACTACTACAAACCTAGTTAATTTTGTCTCCGGCACCATATGCGCCATGGAAGCTGGTAAAGAAGTTGATGTCATCGCAACCGACCTCAGCAAAGCTTTTGACAAAATCTCACACACCCTTATTCTTTTTAAACTTAAAGCACTTGGCTTTCCGCCCCTTCTCATTGCATGGTTCCAATCATATCTGAGCGATCGTCAGTATAATATCCTCTTTAGAGGTATCGAATCTAACCCTATCCTTGCAACCTCCGGTGTTCCGCAGGGAAGTCATCTCGGCCCTCTGATTTTCGTTTTGACTATTAATGATGCAGACTGCGTCATCAATGATTCTATGATCTCTGTTTATGCTGACGATACAAAAATTTATAGATACATTTCTTCTCCTTCTGATTCATATCTTCTTCAACAAGATTTAAATAGATTTTCTACCTGGTGCCAGAAGAACTTTCTGGAACTTAATGTTAGTAAGTGTCAAGCTATAACATACTCCCGTAAACGCTCCACTTTCCCTCCTCGTACATACTTTATTAACAATGATGCAGTGACCGTAGTGGACTCATTATATGACCTAGGAGTTCTTTGTGATAAAGAACTTAATTTTAGATCTCATATTAACACCTCTATTAATAGAGCTAACTCTGCACTTGGTTTCGTTAAGCGCTGGTCAAAAGAATTTTCAGACCCCTACGTCACTAAATCTCTTTACCTCACGTTTGTTAGACCACTTCTTGAATATGCCAGCCAGGTATGGTCACCCTTTTATGTTACTCACTCTCTCCGTATCGAAGCTGTTCAGCGAAGATTCCTTCGTTTTGCACTTCGTGGGCTACCCTGGCTTGATACGCTCCATCTCCCACCCTACGAATGTCGCCTTCAGCTTATTAATTTGCAACCCCTTTATAATCGTCGCAAAGTAGCCGATATTGTATTTATCCATCAGCTCTTAGCTGGTAATATTGATTGCCCTGCGCTTCTCCAAAAAATTGCATTGCAAACTAACCCTAGAAATCTTAGATTAGTGTCACTCTTTGATGTCAACTTTCATCGTACTAATTATGGTAGTAACGAACCAATGACCCGCATGCTCCGTACTTCTAACATTATGCAAAATTCTTTCGACTTCCACTCCTCCAAACACTCTCTCAAAATCTCTCTCTATACCAACCTCAACCACACCAATAACCAATAACTCAATGGATATCTTTGACTTCCATATTAGTTCTTCCTCCCTCCGAACCTCTTTACATAACTCGCCCTAACTCAAAGCCCCAAATCCTAAACCCCACGTTGTCTTTATTTTATGGATTAATCTTTAAGTTTTTGTATGTAAAAACTGGTGGGTGGGCCTACGGGCCCATTTCAATAATAAAATAAATAAAAAAAAAAAAAACAAGCAACAAAAAAAAAACAAAAAAAAAAAAAAAAACAATGAAAAACCCACCATAGAATTAAGTTTAAATTTAAGTTCAGATTTAAGTAGAGATTTAAGGCAAGCTTGTATTAAGCTAAATAAATAAATGATTTTGTCTCCATTGTTTCAACACGCACATAAAGTGCAGCTCCATGTGCCACAGTTGATGCATCGGCAAATCCATGCAACGAGATATTGCGATCACTTGCGATCTCCAACCATCGTGGCAGTCGGATTTCAGTGACCAAAGACAACTGTTGCTCGAAACGCCGCCATTCTCGATAGATAATATCTGGTACTAATTAGTCCCACCCAATATTTGCACTCCAAATTTTTTGCATCAATATCTTCGCCTTTACTACCACTGGACCCAGATAACCGTTTGGATAAAAATTTGGGCAATCCTACTAAGTAATCTTCGCTTGGTTGCTTCTTTCACCCCTAGGGCAGAATCAAGAACCTTGCGCATGGCTTCACATGTTGGGTTCTGCAGTGGTTTCAGAGCTGATAACGTTTGCAAATGCGCACGTATTGTGTTGTGCTCGTTACCGTATTGTGTACATAATTCAGTCCATAATTGACTGTAAGTGTTGCCATCACCAATTGGCCAGTTTTTATATATTTGTTCGGCTCGACCTTGTAACGCTCCCAAAAGATGCCGCATTTTTTGGGAGTTTGAAAACTTCAACTGATTGTGCACCTCGGCTTCGAATATTGCTCGAAAATTGGCCCAGTCGCTTTCAAGACCAGAAAATTTAGGAATTCGTGGTGACTCTGAAATTTGGATTTGAATAGGTGTAGTACCAAAAGGATCAGATAAGTTGGTTCCTATTTGTGAGATCGATCCCATTGATGAGACTTGCCTGCGTAACTTAAATTTAAACGCAAAAAACACGAAAAGCACGAATAAATTCCAAAATATCTGAGCAAACGCACTGTCACTCATTATAAGGAACTGCTCTAATAAATGCACTCTTTTGCTGTCAGCACAACAGCATTACAAATTTCTTCGCGAACGCACTTTCGCTGGAAATTTTTCTCTGAATACGTATTGTGTCAGCGCAACACAAATCGAATTCCAAGAACGTAACAAAAAAAAATGCTAATTATATGCACAAATGCCTGTAATTCGAATTTCGTCAGCGCAACGAATATACGAATTTTAAGCTCTCAAACCTCTAACATCCCGATTCCACTGTACTGCAAGTTTTTGGATTGCACATTTGATTTGATTGATTTCTATTTCTTTCAAAACATCTTTCATCGCACAGATCAATCCTATTTCTGCTCATTTTGGTTTTGGTATTTTTATTTCTTCAAATAAATAAAAAAGTAAATAGCTGTCATACCTTTGCTAGCCAATCCATCCTTTTTCCTAATTTTTAGATATATAACATTTAAATGTATTTATATGTACATGAGTACATATATGTATATATATATACAAAATATGTACACACATGTTCGATGGACCATGTTTCGATAGACTCTTCTAGCATTACTCTTCTAGAACTGTATTCTTACTCTCCTTAATGGGTCTCAATTAAAAGAATTTTTATATTATTTATTTTTCTTCAGAAAACAATTTGTTTGTTTAATAGTTTTTAATTAATAAAAATAATTGACAAACAAAACATAATTACGATATGATATAAATTAAAATAATGAAACTTGCAAAAGATAAAGTATTTATAATCAAAAGAATCGTGCCCTCTTCCTTTGGGAATCTTCATAAGCTCTATTGTTGCCGATGGTGATATGCTTTCTTTTATTGTTGCTGGCGGCAACACAGGTTATTACCGAAAATTTATAAATGACTATGCAAAAATTATAAAACCTATGACACTTTGTTTAAAGAAAGATAGCAAAATCCATATAGAAAACAAAGAGTATAAAGACTCATTTGAGAAACTAAAACTTGCGATGCAAGACACACTCATAAACAAACATCCAGATTTCTCAAAAGAATTTACTTTAACTACAGTTGCAAGTAACTTTGCAATAGGAGCCGTGTTAAGTCAAAACCATGGGCCATTAGGATTTGCAAGTAGAACTTTAAACAAACATGAATGTAAGTATTCAACGATAGAAAAAGAATTGTTAGCAATAGTATGGGCAACGAAACAGTTTCGTCACCTTTACGGTAGAAGATTTAAAATATTATCCGATCATCGACCATTAGCATGGTTAGTCCAGGCAATATATGATTTAACATGGGCAAAATTGCAACAGAAGCTTTTTTAATTGATTTATGATCAGTTACCACTTCAGAAAGACATATCCAAAATCGGACAAAATCCCTCCATGGGAACACCCCGAAAAACGGGTTTCAAAATGGCGGATTTATCGGTTTGTTGTTTTTGGTTGTTATTTTAACTACGCTGTGATTTTTCCTTTTAATTATATTAAATTATCAATGGTGGATCCGCTATGACATGCCCGAGTCATTACCCCCTCCCCCTGTCATGACCCTTCCCCATTTATGACCCCCCACTCCCTTCAGAGCCCTAGAGAATATGATAGACGCGACCAATCTTCACGAGTATAGACAAAACACACCTCATTAATGATCCCCCTCATTAATGACCCCCCATACATTTATTAACATATATACCATATCTACCATAAAAATAATATATTTTATCTAAATATACGTTAAATCACAAGAGAAAAGAAATGTTTTTATTCAGTCCAGGCAAACTAAGCTTAAAACACCGTGAACATGGGCAAAATAGCAACAGAAGCTTTTTAAATTGATTTTTCATCTGTAACCATTACTAAACAATTTATCCAAAATCGGACAAAATCTGACCGTGGGAACACTCCGAAAGACGGATTTCAAAATGGTGGATTTACTGGGGTGTTGTTTTAGGTTGTTATTATTTCCATTACGCAGTGATTTTACCTGTTTTTGTGTGTTGAAATCAATTGCGGATAGTTGATCATGAAACACCCCAGTCATGGTATCCTCTGTCACGATCCCCTCCCAGTTATGACCCCTCTGCTCTCAAATCCTTAAAAAGAAAAACAAAAAACACGCCCTATTCACGACCCCCCAAGCCATGTCCTCCTCCCAGCAAATGATAAACACGCCCAATCTTCAGTAATGGTCCTAGAAAATGAGGACATAAATACATAAATAAGCCTATTGTAAGCTTTTGGCACGCTTACATACACACATATATTCTAGGGCTTGAACCGTTTCTTGAAAAATATAGGCTATAAAGTTTTCGGAGAACCCAAAGGGAAAACATTTATTCGAAATTAAAGATCAAATTATATTCTTGGTAAATGTATAAATTTATTATTTATTAAAAATAAAAAAGAAAACAGTAACAGTATTCAGAAATAACTCTCGAAAAAATTGGTAATATTGAGTGCACATATAATTAAAGTAATTTTGTGCATACGCATACAAGCCCCATTATCTGCCTGAAAAGATTCTGGTTGTGATAACGCGGCCCGTGGAAGAAAATAGAAATAGAAGCAAGTTGCAACTTTCATGACCTAATAGAGATAACATTTGAAGGATATTATACACTGAATTTGGAGTTGGTCCACATCTTACAACGATGATTTAGTTTGATCTCATTGTCCTTTGCATGGTAAAAAAGTAAAATCAGCAGATCAATGTCGTCTTCTATCACTGTGGTATGAACGCGTTCTGAAGATGGGTTGCGGTACAAACAATATCCACATCAGCATCCCAATTTGCGTTACTTACAGAAGATCCTTGTTTCTTCAGCAATTAACCAAACAAGGTAATTATTAAAGGTTGCTTGTTATTTCGATAGACTTGAAACTGTTCTTGTTGCCGACTAACTTCATGACTAAGTCCGGGATGCGGCTGTAAGTTTAGGTACATATCTCATCGTAGCTTTTGAAAAACAGGAACCAACCGGTAGATTTTGTCCAAAAATTTTACAAAACCATGGATTGGGCTACCTTTTCAGTTAGCTTTGGTAAAAAAAAACCCACTCAAAAGGTTAGGTTAGGTATAAGATGGGGTGATGATGCGGCAAGCCGTATCACCTCACTCGGATCTCAATAGATCCATTCTGCTCCCCAGGATGTGGATAATGCAGGAATAGGAGGGGTAAGCGGAGGGATTTAGTGGAAGTTTTCGGAATGTTGTGTCTCCTTGAACCATCCTGAGCTCTGAATGAAGTTTAGGATGCTCGTTAGTGGCAAAAGAAAGACGTCGCTCGCCCAGTTCGTCGAAAAAATATTCTCTGAGGGCTGTTTTCCTTGTTCTGGCTAGGCTAGGGCATTGACAGAGGAAGTGATAAGAGCCCTCCTCCACCTTCTCATCCTGGGTCAAAAAAAGGTTGCATAAGTATTATTGGCGTACCAAATTGAAGCTAAGACTGTCGATATACGATATTGATGTTTGGACAGCTTTATTGGTTGTCTTGAGTCGAAATACTTTTTTTTAAAAAAGGTGTTTTGCTTACACTTTCTGTTCAAAATTTGAAATCTATTAAAAATTAAATGAAAGTGGTAAAGGTTACTTTCTTAGCTACATTTTTGATATGATTTTACTCAGTTTTACTGTTTTTTTTTTGTATAAAAAAGCAACGAAGCAACCTAAACAAGTCTACCAACAGACGGTTTTTGTAAATGATAACACTTATGCTATCGGTTACTATTCTGTTTTTCAATAGGTGGCTATCATGAAATGGGTTCACGCGGCTGCCTCCTGGACTTGATAGGCTCAAATTTAGTATCTCTACTGGTCTTTTTGTACCGTGCGTCACGTCATTCTTGATATACGTCCTTTAACGTGGAGGTCCACGTTTGTAATAAAACCCTGCAATTTTAAGAAGCGCATGGGAGCTCATGACTTGTAGGGGGAGGGGCTAGTTGACTGCGTCATGACTGTGGTATTTTTCTTCAGTATTTGTTGACTGTAGAAGAATATTTTGTCGTGTCTATAATTTTCTCTTGGGCTCTAATGAGACCATTGTTGAGAGGAGAACATGGCTGGAGGCGGTTTTGAAAGAGGGGGGTCATAAATGGGAGGGGTTGTCTATTTTCCTCAGTTTAAACTTAAAGTGAATAGTCGAAGTATCCATTATTTCCTCTGGGGGCCAGATATGGGGGAGGGGTTACGACCAGGGAGGGTGTGACTGGGAATATAATGACTTGTAACTTTTAATGGCCCTCTGCAACTGATTTTTGCACAGAAAAAAAGTAATAAAACTGCGTAGTAAAAATAACAACCTAAAACAGCACCCAAATCAATCCGCCATTTTGAAATCCGTTTTTGAGGGTGTTCCCATAGACGGATTTTGTCCGTTTTTGGATATGCTGTTCAGTAATGGATACTTAACAAAAGTCCATCAAAAAAGCTTCTGTTGCAATTTTGCCCATGTTTGGGGTATTTTTAGCTTAGATTGCCTGGACTAGGTTGCATAATCTTAAAGAACCTAATAGTAAGTTACAAAGATGGAAGATCAAATTAGAAGAATATGACTTCGATATAAGATACCTAGCAGGAAAAGAAAATAAAGTTGCAGATGCACTTTCAAGAATAAAGATAGATACAATAAATGCATTAGAAAAGGAAGAAGATTTAGTTAGCACCAGACATAGTGTAATATCAGATAGTTCCAATCTAATATCAATCACAGAGAAACCCTTAAATACATTCAAAAGACAAATAATATTAGAAAAAGGTGAAAATAACATAGAAGAGATAACTTTCCCATTCCCAGGAAAAAGAAGAACAAAAATAATCAGAAAAAACTTCAGCAAAGAAACCTATGAATACATAATAAAAGAATGTGATACAAACATAATAAACTGTATATACACGGTAGAAGATAGATCATTTTTAGAATTCCAAGATTATTGGAAATTACATCATAATAATCAGAAACTTATTAGGACAAACACCTTTTTAATTGACATTAAAACTCCAGAAACTGAAGAAGAAATAAAATACACTTAAATTATAATCGTACAGGAATTGAAAAAACTTATTTATAATTTTTTTTTTTTTAACATTTCAGATTTTATGTTGTAGTGAGCTTAGATCAAGCTGCAACCTACAAACAAAGGCTCATCATAAGTGCATGTGTTAGTGGTTAGTAAAATAGTAAAATAATGCAAACCAACACATGCTTACAAACAAAAAGTATAAATAAAACTAAACTAAATTACAAAAATAAAAACAATACCTATTATACAAAATTTAACAATAATACAAAAAACATTTAAAGTATCTTAAACAGTAGATAAGACAGTCAAAATCTTGGAGCAGTGGTTCTAAACAATGTTTTTAATCCCATTTTACCTACGTTAAAATCAACCGAGGAAGAGTTTAAATTAAAAAGCTTACACATACGGCTTAGAGGTTCATGTATTCCGTAGTTAGTTCGGTGAAAATCAACGTGTAAAAGTTCAAATCTTCGCAGCTGGTGAGATCCTCCGCGATAATTTATGCCAATATAGGCTAACAAGTCAGGAGCATCAATTTGGCCACTCATAAGTTGATGAAGAAATATTAAGTCATTATTAACCCGCCTTTGATATAAAGTTCGGACCTGCAGTAGCTGGATCCGATGTTCATATGGTGGGAGGTTGTAAGGATCAGCCCAAGGGAGACCCTTCAGAGCGAAGCGAATGAATTGATGTTGTATTGATTCAATACGACTTTTATGAATTTCATAGAAGGGAGACCAAACTTGAGAGGCATACTCAAGATCAGGTCGTACATAACAGTTGTATGGATAAAGAGTAACATATGGATCGTTAAATTCTTTTGCCCAACGTTTTATAAATCCAAGCATAGAGCTCGCTTTTTTAACAATATAATTTATGTGTTCTGTGAATTCTAAATTAGAGCTAAACTGAACACGCAAATCCTTGAAGCTAAAGACACGGCACAGTTTGTGCTGGGAAATAGAATAATTAAAAGCACTTGCAACTCGTTTTCTTGAGAAAGTAATTGTTTGGCATTTAACAGGGTTTAGGGAAAGACCGTTTTTATCACACCATAAAGTAAAGCTGTCAATATCAGCCTGCAAGAGACTTGTGGTCATGGTCACCACTTATGGTCTTGAAAATTTGCATATCATCAGCAAATATAAGAATTTCACTAGAACGAATGCATGACACAACATCATTTATAGCTAGAATGAATAGAAAAGGGCCCAGATGACTTCCCTGAGGTACACCCGATTGAGCGTTAAATGGGTTTGAAAGAGAGTGTCGAAATTTCACCTGGTAGGATCTATTTTCAAGGTACGATTTTATCCAGTATATAAAAAAAGGTGGAAAGCCGAAAGCTTTAGATTTGAATAAAATGATATTATGACTAAGTTGATCAAATGCTTTAGAAAAGTCAGTGTAAATGCAGTCAACTTCATTACCGTTCTCTAAAGCATTGGAGCATTTGTGTAAGAAAGTAAGAAGATTTGTTACCGTTGATCTTCTTTGCATAAATCCATGCTATTTTCGCATATTAAATTTTTACTATGAAATGCCAAGCTTTCACAAATAACTTTTTCAAAAAGTTTCGGTATACAAGACAGTTTTGATATTGGCCTATAATTCCTTATATCGTTCCTATTACCCTTCTTGAAAACTGGAGTTAAAAATAATTTTTTCCATAAGCAAGGAAACTTTCCTGATTTTATAGAAAGCTCAAATAAAGATTGAAGGGGCTGAACTAATATATGTCTACACCTTTTTAATACTATTGGGGGAATTCCATCTGGACCAGACGAATAATCATCATTTAAAGATGAGAGATATTCTAAAATAGTGCTCAGGTGCACAGGCATATTATTACAACTCGTTTGGGAATAGGTATGTCAATTTTTAAAATAACTTTCGTCAACAACGACAGGCGTATCAACGAAGGAATTTCTGTATTATTTTGTAACGAACAGTTTTCGTATATGAAATTCGCCGGATAGCCGTCCGAATTCTTTTTTGAGTTGACAAATTTCCAAAATGACATAGGATCCTCTTTTAAAAAGCTTCCCATTTCATTTACGTAATTAGTATAAAGATCCCTTGAAAGAGTTTTGAATTCTTCAAAAAGTGCAATATAAGAACTATGATCGATTTGTAAATTAGTTTTTAGGTAAGTTTTCCACGCCCTATTTATCTTGTTACGAAGTGATCTAAGCTCTTTCGTGTACCATGCATGGCAAATGTTCGAGTCTTTCGATAATTTTAAGGGTATAGAAGCATTCATGCAACTATAAAAGATTGAATAAAAACTAGAAACTGCCTCATCCATATTAGTACATGTTGATATTTTACCAATATCAGAATTAACTAGTTTTTCAGAGAGCGATTGATAGTCAGCCTTTTTAAAGTCAAATATATATGAGCAAAAATAAGAATTACTCTTTACTGTGAGATGTGAAGTCAAGGAAAATATCCAGGGGAGGATGGTAATTATCTATATTAGTAATCCCAGAACTAAATTTTAGAACAAGAGTACTAATAGCGTCCGAGGAAAATACTAAATCGAGAACTCGATTTTTAGAGTCTTTAATACAGCTTACTTGCTGTAAGTCAGTAGTACTAATTTTATCAAGTAAAAAAAGTTCCGATTGTGCAGAAGCATTGAATAATTACATATAGAAGTGGACACCGAACATTTCTCAGTTGACTATACGCCCCATCAATTCGGTGGTGGAAATAAGAAGCTCAAATTTCCTTTTCATCATTGAATTTCCAAACCCATTAGTGGATGCAAAATGTCTTATTAGATTTTTTTTAACATGGAGATTCGGAGGGATATTTGAGTCTGGCATAGAATGAAGACAACAACAATAACAACCACTTTGGTTTGGAATACCAGATAGTAAAACTTGTCTGGTATGCCAGGCAAGGTGAAAGCACTTCCGGTAGACATAATGTTTTTCCATCGAGTCGATCTCGATCTGTGAAGGTGTGCACACGTTTTCGGCTTTCACAGTGTTTTCAAATAAATTCGGAGTGTTTAAGTCAAACAAAACTTTAGCCAAGCAATTTTCAATAGTGCAATAGCACAGAGGAAGAGGTGGCGGACTGTCAACCGAAGGGTCACGGGTTCGGCATACAAATTTTATCGGCTTTTTTACACAACAGGGAGGTAGAAAACATTATTTATTTGGATAATAAGGCGATGGAAAAACAGAATAGTGCGGGGGCACCGAAAGGTGGCCCTGCAACTAGCCAAGCAACACAAAAACTCTTGCAGAGTTCTTGAAATAAATTTATCAGCTCTTAATGGCATCTTAGTTCAGTCTTCTTGATACCATTGCACTTAATAAGCACTTTATGAACTCCTAAAAAGATAATTTAAAGCCAATACTTATAAATATAAATACATCTTAAAAACACCTTATAGACATCTTTTTCAAGTTATTTTTTCATATCTCTTTATGAAACTTCTTCAAAACCTTCTTAATTCCTTAAAAATAAAAGTATTTTAAGAGTTTACTAGCTTGCTCTCTCAAAGACATCTTATAGACCTCTTTTTGAAGTTATTTTTCCATATCTCTTTATGAAACTTCTTCAAAACCTCTTTAACTCCTTAAAAATAAGAATATCTTAAGAGTTTACTAGCTTGCTCTCTCAAGACATCTTGAAGACATCTTATCGACCTCTTTTTGAAGTTATTTTTTCATATCTTTTTATGAAACTTCTTCAAAACCTCTTTAACTCCTTAAAAATAAAAGTATTTTAAGAGTTTACTAGCGTCCTCTCTCAAAGACATCTTGAAGAGGTCTTCCAGATATCTTTAAAGACATTGTTGCACTGATTTCTTATCTGTCAACTTGAAGTTATGTTTCTGTATAGCGAAACCAAATCTCACTATAAGAAGTTAAATATATCTTTCAAAAATGTTGAATATAAGAAACTGTTGGGATAAATGGAAAAAAACTGCCATTAATTTATTCTTGGAAGCAAACTAAGTTCAATCATATTTCCTGCACCATAATCTGATCAGTTTATAAAGTTCCTCTTGTCTTGCTATGCACTTGTTCAACACAGTTGTTGCCATTGATACTGGTTTGACATTTCGTTTTTTTAAGACCTAAAAAGTAATTAATGACCACTTAATGGTGTCTTATTTAGAAGTAATTAAGCGTGATTTGACTCTGGGGAAGAGTGACTATATCCAAGACGTTTTTAAGAGTTTTTTAAGAACTTTTTAAAACGTTTTGAGATTTGGAAAAAATATTTATTTATTTATGTATATTCTTTACAGGGTGTCATTCACTTTAAAAAATTAAAATATTTTTATTTAAATGTTTAATTGATATTTGTATATTTTTTGGTTTGTTTGTCTATCTGCTACGCATGATAGGTTATATTTTGAGACCAAATGGCTGCATTATTGTTATAAGCCGCATTTTATAAAACTTTTTGGTCAAATTTATATAATAGAAAAAGCGTTTATAATATGTGAATAAAACTAAAAATTTTGCGAAACTCAGAAGGGTGAAAATAGCTTTAATTTTGATGTGTAATCAAAACGTGGACTTTCCTCTGTGCAACATTACGGAGTATAGCACGTTTCGTAGCGCGTATTCTCGGAATTCTGATTTGACATTTTGACACCTGTCAAACTAAAAGTGTTCCAGTGGACCCAGAACGTCAGGCGTGACATTAGGTAATATCCACCTCCTAAATCGATTAGCGTACTCCGTTTTTCGATTCCGCCGTTCCAAAACTTTTGGCACATTTTGACACCTGTCAAACTAAAAGTATTCTAGTGGACCCCAAAGGTCAGGCGTGACACTAGGTAATATCCACCTCCTAAATCATTGGTGTACTCCGCTTTTCGATCCGCCGTATCAACAGTTTTGGCACATTTTGACACCTGCCAAATTAAAAATATTCTAGTAGACCCAGAACGTCAGACGTGACACTAGTAAGTAATATTAATCAATTGGTGTACTCTGTTTCTCGATCCGCCGTACTAAAATTCTGAACTGCAAATTTTCGGGTTTCCACTGGAGCTAAAGCGCTGGCCGTGACAGCAAGTAAGAACAAACGTTGATGTTTACACATATTAACCATGAGTCCCAGCACTCAGACAACTTTCTATCTCTTTTTTGTTTGTGACTTATGTAAATAATAAAATGCAGCTTTAGAAACAAACAAAATAAATAATTGCGTAACTATTTATATATAAGAGGCACCCTGTCGCTTACACGCCATATTTATTGATTTCAATTTCTAAAACTATTTTGTATAAAATATAATAAATGACAATTTGGGCTTAAATAATCGCAGATTCGTTTCATTATTTTGTGTAGACCTCTTAAAATAACATAATAACCCAACAAAATGCAATTAACATTTTTTTACTTCAGTAACAAGTTTTTTGTCTAGAAAGAAAATGAAAAAAAAATTGTAAATATCTTTATTTTTGTAAGCGCGTGAATTTTTAGGGGGGTAGTATCTATGACTTTAAAGTAAATATGATCGCGCATGTCGAAACACATTCTAGATATGCTTCACAAAATATGTTAAGACTGTCATATTAAAATAACTAACTTGGCCGAGCTTCTTATAAATGAAATTAAAACAATTCCTTATGTTTTCACCACTCATCTTAAGTTTCATTCCATTTCATTAAAATGCAACTCAATGTTTACATGCGTGAAAGAGAAAATATTATTTATTGCCATGATGCATGCGTAAAAGAGAAAAAGTATTTTTTTTTTCTCGCTTCCGCGTTTACCTTTAAAGAGATTTTAAAGACCTTTTTAAGAGGATATTTAAGATCTATTGAAAACCTCTTTAAAAAATCTTGAATACGTCGTCAATACATCAACAAAAGAAGTCCACTTTATAAGCACTTACAAAGACATTAATTAGAACTCTTCACTTCATACAAATGGCTCCGCCCCTTTGGGCCTTTTTAGGTCTTAGAGACATCTTTAAGTTATCTTGCAGTGTTGAATGCTCTTTATTTAAGAATTCTGAAAGATATCTGTAAGAGGAGAATGTGTTGCTTGGGATAGATCCAAAGGTCCAGCGGTACCAGTTGCGGGTACATCGAAAGATGTCACAGCAACGTCATCAGCAACCACGACATCAACAACAACGGCGACAACAGCCGATACTCCCGCTAAAAGAAGGAGGAAGATAAGATGTGCGCCGAACGTGGTGAAGCGGCGCTCAACCGCCACTCCAGCAGAGCTGCCAGCTGGGGGGGGAGGAGCGTCGACTACAGCCATAGCAACAGCAGCAGAAAACATGGATCGGCAACTCAACTCTTCGCGCTCCGACGAAGAGATTGAATATATGTCAGAAGGAGGAGAGGGACTGTATACTACAGGAGAAAGTAACATCCTCGAACAGCTGCCACAGCAACAAATCAAACAGCAGCCCAAAGAAACGCTGCCAGTAAAACAGTCACAGCAGCAGCCAATGCCCAAAGGCAACAACAAAAACAGCAGCAGATACAACAGCAGCAGCAGCAAAAACAACACGAGCGGAGGACACAGCAGTAGGGAGAACACCAGCAGCAGTCACAGCCACCCCAAAATAAGAAAGAAAAGGTGCCACCCATCAACACCTATAAAATGGATTTACAAGAAACCATAGAACTGTGTAAGTCGGCCATAGGCCAAAATTTTTATATTAAAAGACTTAGTAAAGATAGGCATGCTATCCACTGCTCCACAGTGGTGCAGCACAAAATCATAAAAGATGTTTTAAAACAATCTACAACTGAGTTCTTCAGTTTTACCCCCAAAGGGGATAAATGTCAAACGGTCCTCTTGAAGGGCATAGATTCCTGCACGGAACAAAAGGTGCTCTTTGATGAGCTTCGTGAAAAAGCGAGCGGCGATCTCGAGTTTATCGGGGTCAAGCCGTTCTCTACAGTCAGAGCCAGACGGGAGAAGCGGTCTTTGCCGTTCTTCTTAGTTCAGCTCTCGCCCAGCAGCAAACTGGATAGTTTGAGGAGTATCTCCGTCCTCAACTACCAGGTTGTAACTTGGGATAAATTAAAGAGACGCGGCGACATGCTTCAATGCATGCGCTGCCAAAGGTTCGGCCACGCTGCAGCAAACTGCGAAATGCAGTCACGCTGCGTGAAGTGTGGTGAGAACCACATTAAGGGAGAGTGCAAGCTCGGAGAGGAACGGGTCGAAGACATGACCCAGCTTAAATGTGCACTTTGCGGAAAGGAGGGGCACCCTGCTAACTATCGGGGTTGCTCAGCATTTCAGCAAATTCGCACCAACAAAGTGGCTAGGCAGACAGCGGTAGAGATACGCCCATCAACGCGTGCTCCTACAGCAACGCCCGTCAATCCCCAAATTTCCTACGCCCAAATGGCGGCAGGAAGGGGAAAAACGGTACAGCCTGCAGCTAAGGTAGCCCAACCGGCCCTCGTGCCTAGAGCTCCGGACGCTCAGGCCGAAATTAGAAGCATGTAGCTGGCAATTCAAAGCCAGTTGACAGGACTTCAGAAACAGATAAGTGAGCAGGCGGCTAGGGTAGATCATCTCTACTCTGTTTTGCCTAGCCCATCGCATTTTAGAGGTTAAAGGGGCGCTGTCGGAGAGGCCTCTTAGGATCCTTGCTGTGAATGTAAATTCACTGATTAGGTCCGAACGCAGAGCTAATCTATTCCAATTGTTGAAAGACCAAAGTCCAGTTGTGTTTATGGCCAGCGAAACTAAGCTGAACCAGAAACATAAGTTGACTAACAACAATTACAATATCGTTAGAAGAGATCGACCCAACTCCACTCAAGGGGGGGGCGTCGCAATCTTCATACGAAAAGGCATTAATCATAAAGTTATATATAATAGTGATCTGCGCAGATTTCGGCTGTTAGAGGCGTGCATCGTGTGCATTCCTCTCCAACAAGGGAAGCGAATGTATGTGATCGCGGCTTATGCACCGGAATCACCTCAGCCAACTGATTTTATGACAGAGCTTGAAAAACTTTTCGAATGTCTACGCTTGAGCTTGGAAGAAAATTTCTATCTCGTGGCGGGTGATTTGAATGCAAAACACCTAGATTGGGGAAATCAAATACAGAATCCAAGAGGTATTCATCTTTTTAATTGGATGAGTCAATATAACACTGAATATGGTGTCGACCTGCTGGCTACGGATCGGCCATCGTTTCCAAGAAGCGGTGCCTATCTGGATCTATTGCTAATAGACTCAAGACTGACAATTACAGACACTGTGGGTCAAAGACCAAGAAACTGTTTACGAACGATCGAGTACGACAGTGACCACTGCGGACTCGCCGCCGTAATACAGCTTCCGAACGAGCTCGTGGAGTTGGATGAGTATGTGCCTGTGCATACTTACAATTACAGTAAGGTGCACTGGCCACGCTTTACCAACGTCTTATCGAGCGAAATCAGTTCGAATAATATATCCCCACCAAATGACAGGAATTTGACAAATAACGAAATAGACCAATACCTCGAACAAATGGACGAGACGATCAAACGAACAATGGACAGAACAATACCAAAATACAAACATCGGGACGCAACCGACATGTACCGGAATGCGACCATTGACGCATTACACAGACAAAAAAGTGGACTGCTGACAAGACTTAAATTCTTGTACCGACGGTTTACTGACCCACACAATCTGGAGATTAGGACACTGAAGTCGTCGATCAAGAACATCAACCAACTAATAAAAGAAAATTATCGGTTGTCGATTAATTTGTATTGGGATAAAAAATTCGGGCTGTTAATTCTAGCGACCCGAGTATGTTTCCCCAAATTAACAAGATATTTAGAAGGAACGATCAGAATGAAGCTCCAGAGAACGACAGAGAACAGAGATGTACTTCTGACAGCAGGAATTGATCCAGAGGACGCCGTCTTGGACGATGACCTCTTTATTGTAGAAGATCCGCAGGAGAAAGTGGAGGCTGTAGGGGCTGCTTTCCAGCAAGTGTACAAGGTGAATGCATGCATTCGCCCAAACCATGACCTGGAAAATAGAGCCTTGCTCCACCACTTCTACTTTCGGAATGACATAACGCAATGGCGATCAGAGAACCTCGGTTTCACCGGGTTCAATGAAGATCATTTGGCAAACGCCATAATCGCCGAGCGAAATGGGGCCAGTTCCCTGTTAATTACGAAGGTGGAGCTTCAGCTCATCTTCGATTCATTAAAGAAAAAGAAGTCAGCAGGAGTCGATGGCATATCCAACGTTGTACTTCGACATTTACCGCAAGAAGCTGTAGACATTTATACCACACTGTTTAACAACGCTCTGAATAATGCATATTATCCAGTGCGGTGGAAGACAGCTGTGGTGCATCCTCTCCCGAAAAAGGGAAAGGACAACTCCAATCCGGCGAATCTCCGGTCGATAAGTCTTCTTCCGAGTATCAGCAAGGTATTCGAAAAAGTTATCAATAGAGCTCTGTTTAAGTGGGCAAAGGACAATAACATCATAACGGATAATCAGTTCGGTTTTAAGGCGGGACATGACACCATTCATGCCGCTTCTAAACTCGTTTCTGATGTCCAATGGAACAAATCTAAAAAGCAGTGTACGGGTGCCTGTCTGGTTGATTTGGAGAAGGCCTTCGACACCGTATGGCTAGAGGGTCTTTATCTAAAGCTGACCAGACTTGGCATTAGTAAACCACTATTATATATGCTTTATGATATGCTCAATGGTAGAAAGTTTGTTGTCAAGAGTGGCAATGTGACTTCTGCCACAACCTTTAATATCAAAAATGGTCTTCAGCAGGGAGCGGTCAACTCGCCGATTCTATTCAGCATTTACACCAGCGATCTGATAAGTAGTCTAACTCAGGCAATTGCGTATGCCGACGATCTAATTGCGTACAGAACAGCTCCAAAAGTCGAGGTCATCAGAATTCTTTTGCAGCGTGACTTCGAAAAGATTCAGCGATATTGCGATGACTGGAAGATGAAAATCAACTTTCAGAAATCAGAAACTATCTTGTTTAGGACTCCGTTGCGTGGAGCCACAAGGGATACGAGAAAGAACTGGCGTAATTTGGTGATCGTAGGGCCAAGTGGACAGCCACTGGCGAGTAAAAGAGTAGTAAAGTACCTTGGCATCTGGATGGATTAGTATTTGTATTTCGACAGACATATAAATGCTGCTCTGTCCAGGGCTAGGGGAGCTTTTGCCCTGACGAAACGGTTGTTTTATAGCAGCCGGCTTGACAGCAGGGTGAAGGTGATTTGGTACATGGCCCTCATACGGCCGATGATTGCCTATGGGTGCCCGGTTTGGTTCAACGTTGCCCCATCTCAAATGGAAAAGATTCGGGTGTTTGAGAGGCAGTGTCTTAGACGCTGTCTTGGATTACACAGAACACCAGAGTCGGAGTACAAACATTATTATTCTAACCTGGTTCTATACAACGGCGCCAACATAAACAGGATAGATAATTTCTTGCTGAAGCTTATTCGAGGTCACATTGCAAGAGCAATGTCCTCGACCAACAGCTTAATTTTTGGGGCTTATTACCCTAAAAACGATTATTATGAGAGTGTACGTCTAAGCGGCTTTATTCCGCCCGATGCATTCCTCTATTTAGACAGTCGAGGGCTGATCCAGGATAGAGCGGCGGTTCCGCTAATCTACCACGTCGGCCGTAGAACTGTAGATCGGCGGCTCCTTTACAGTCGAGACGTCCTCGCACAACACGGAGCGGAGCACCTTCGGTTCAGTAGGACTGTGTCCGATCGGGACCGAAGAGATAGGGTAAAGCAGGAGAACCAGTTCTGGTGGTTGAAACCTGAACACGAACTTAGTTCGGATATATAAAAGTTATCTATGCATTTTTCTATGCCATGGCCGACTTACATAGGTTTAGGTAGTTAGTTTGAAGCAGGGACGGTCAGGGTGGCACCAAAAAAAAAAAATTATAAAACCAATAAAAACACAAAAAAAAAAAATATAAAACCAATAATAAAAAAAAAAAAACAAAAAAATTATAAAAACCCGAAAATGCTTGCTGTGGCTGTTCTAGTTTGTAAGTAGTGGCTGTTCTAGTTTGTAAGTAGTGGCTGTTCTAGTTTGTAAGTAGTTTCTAAGTAGCTTTAAGTAGTTTTATAGTAGTTTTAATTAGTTTTAATTAGTTATAATTAGTTTTAATTAGTTTTAATTAGTTTTAATTAGTTTTAATTAGTTTTAATTTAGTTTTATTTAGTTTGTAAGTTTTATAGAAAACCAAAAATAAAGATAAAGATACCAAGTTTTTTGCAATTCTTCTTGGTGAAAAATAAAAACAAAATGAATTCTAGTCTTAGGATAGTTCTTAAGCCGAAAGGCATTAGCATTAAGTTATTAGTTTAACTTAGAGCGCCCGAATGGGGCCAGTAAGTTAGTTGTAAGATATTGATAAGTAGGCTAGTTTTTATGAATTTTTGTCTAGCTTTAAGATAGTTTTAAGAAAATGGAAAAATAAAAATTGAATTTAAAAAAAAAAAAAAAAAAAATGTTTTTCCAAGTGTTGTTTTTAATTTTGCTTGTTTTTGTTCTCATTCAGAGAATGAAAATATGGTGCCTCATTGGAATCACATGTATTCTCACACAGATAAGAAAAATTGATGGTATTAATAAGAAACTCTTAGCAACGAAAAAGAAAGAATAGGCATGTGCTTTTATTTAAAAGCGTATTTACGCAAAGCATGCTCGCACAACTGATAAGAACGAAGTCCGCACACTTTTAAGATTATATTACAATTTAATTTATTACAATTACAATTTAAACGGTAAATCCGTTTGGCTTAAAGTTTGATACAGAGCATTTTAATGTGATTTCCTATATCAAAAATTCTGAATTTTTGTTAAGGTTAACATAGAGCCAGAAGCTGAGATAAATCAATTTAAATTATTTAATTTTTACGTGCGACTATATGTACATATGTAGGTTCTATAGGGCAAGTCTTGCATTCGTTAAAATAATCGAACTCGAGATTTTGTCAATCAATTATTGACAGTACCTCTCATAGAACACATTGTTTTAGTTTCTCATTATCGGTTGAACCAAATTTGATTATTTTTTAATACAGTAGACTTGAAAAATTTTTATTTTTTCAAAAAAACTTCAAAAACGTTTTTTTACGATGCAGCCTTGAACCCTAGGAGCAAGTTTGTTCGATCCAGTCATGCATTTGTTTTTTGAAAGTAGATCGTTCTATTAAACCTTTTCTGCCCTATTAAGAAAAAACTCTGTTATTTTAATACTTATTTACAAGTTAACTAATTCCAGGATTAAGAATGTTTTGGACTCAACTGAAACAGTAAACAATATTGCCTGTACGGTGGGTTTGGAAAATTCGTAATCCATGGATTAGTTAACTTGAAAATAAGACTGAAAATTAATTTTTTTTTATTAATAAGGCCACAGTTAACTATCATAGAAAAGAAAATTTAAATGATTGATTTTGAAACGGTTGGAAATCAAAATCAGTGGTTATTTTGATGCCAAAATAAAGGGCAGTTCTTAATTATTATATCTTGCATGGAAAAAATTTATTTAATTATTTCAGGGATTGAACTACCTTACCAATGATCATTGAAATGTTCAAAGTCTTTTTATGTGGAAGGTTGGGCTCACATGAAATTTTTTATTTTTTTTTACTAGAAATATTAATTTAGTCTTGAGCTTTATATATTTCTTCATCAAAATAATGAATTATTTTGCTTTCTAATTACCTAAAAATGGAAGGAAAAAATTTTCAATGAAAGTGATCCGATAACTGGCCGCCTAAGGCAACTTATTTGTAGGTCATGGGTATACTTAAAAATTATTGTAATAAAACTATGTACCATTTTTTTGGAAATTATTTAAGGGAAAATAAAATGAACCCTGCTATGTTGTATTTATTTTCTTAAATTATTTATAGGTATTTATTGCTAGGTACCTATATATATACCTACGCAAATATATGGTAGGTCTATTAGGCTATTGATTATGTCATATAATAAGGAACTAAGACGTTCATGGGATTTTATCGTAAAAATCATCAAAGGTGTCATTGAAAATGAGAAAACCGCGGAGTGATATTAAATTGGAGGATGCATTTTTTAGAGGGGGGTGCAAAAGCACACTTTTTGTTTTTTTGCATATAACTCGAAAAAAAAATGAAAAATCGCATTTTTTGTTTTTTTTTTACGTATTTGCTTATAACTTTCTTTCCAGCAGATATAGGTATAGGCATTGTGCCATATTAAAGAAAGATAATAAATTTTTTTTTAAATAAATAAAAAAAAAAACGGTTTGGATAAAAATTGACCGAGAAATAGTCATTCAAACTAGGCTAATTTTAGGTTTTTAAGGATTTATGAATAGCATTTTGGCTATTTTGATGGACTTGTTAGATTATGCGCTCAAACTGGGTGTATAGTGAGCCATGACCAATTAAATCAAAAATAAAAATAAAAATTTTCAGTTTTAGGTTGACATCTATTTTTTTTTTTTTTAATTTAGAATAATAGCCAAAATCAACACACTTAGCTTATACCTTCTCGAACATGGTAAAAATTAGATGTCAACCCTAAAACAGCGAAAAATTTGAAACTTTACAATTATTTTTGAATTAACTGGTCATGACTCCCTAATACACCCAGTTTGAGTGTATAATCTAACAAGTCCATCAAAATAGCCAAAAATGCCATTTATTAAGCTTTAAAAACTTAACATCAGCCTAGTTTGAACGACTTTTTCTCGGTCGATTTTAATCCAAACCATTTTTTGAATAATTCATTTTACAGGAAGTCTAATTATGTATATTTCTTTTATATGAAGCAATGCCTATACCTATCTCTGCTGGTCAAAAAGTTATAAGCAAATGAGTAAAAAAAAAAAACAAAAATGCAATTTTTCACATTTTTTTGCAATGATTTTTCTGAAAATTAGCTAACTAAAAAATTTTTAATTTTTTTTCTAGATCCATTTTAATAGTTAATTTTATTCTCTACAAAAGAGGTTTTGAGAATTATCAATTAGCTATAAAAAGGTGCTTTTGCATCCCTCTCTCCAAAATGCACCCTCTAATTTAATAGCACTCCGCGGTTTTCTCACCTTCAATGACCCCTTTGAAGATTGTTACAATAAAATTCCATGAACGTCTTACTTCCTTATTGCCCCTTTTTTTAGGACATAATCAATAGCCTTTTATACAGGGTGTCCCGGAGCTGAGTGGAAGAATTTAAGGGTGTGGTTTTTGGGGTTATTCTAAAAAATAATGTATAGGGGGAAAGTTGTATCTCCCCTCCCTGAGGCAGGGAGGGGGGGCGCAGTTTTGGAAACATTGACTTTAAATGCAAAAAAAAAAACATTAAAAATCAACGAAAATACATGTAATAATTTGCTATAGTTTTTTTAAAAGCTAATACTCTATTCTTGCATTTGGTTTTTAAGGCCCATTTGCTCATTCGGAACATAAATCTTATTCATAGCTAAGTTCCACATAAATTCTATGTGATACTTAAAGTTATTTAAGTTGCACGAAAAAATTTATGTTCAACATAGTAAGAGACCAGTTTTGAATTCTAACTAACTTCAAGTCAGTTTGCGTAAATGTCAAAAGAATGTGAGTTTCGGTTTAATTTTTGTGTTGAAACGTATTTTACGGTATTTTCTTTTTAACAATGTTCGGGAATAATATTTTAACACGGTATATGGAATCACCAATTAAAGCGTGTTTGTGTATCCAGTCACCCTCACCGTCGCTGTTCATGAATTCAGCAACTTAAAAAAGTGTTTAAAAAAAAATATTTTAGCAAATGAAATTAAAATAAGAAAGGAAAATATTTTTGTAGATATTGAAACATATTCCGGTCATTATTGTCCAATATCTTAACTTCAATCCCTTTTGATCTGTTTTCCTTCAAAAGTTTTAGTTTTTAGTGAAATGTTTCAGTTTCGAAGTGTATCGATATTCTGTACATAAGTATGTTTCATATATCGAACTATTTTTGCGGGCTCGAGGAATGAAGAATGTTACAAAATTGGTTTTCACTGCGTAAGCTTCAAAAGAAAAGAAAATAATACCTCTGTTCGTGTACTACCTAAAACAGCCCATTTTAGTCCAAAGTTCTGTCAATATCATTTTTTTTATATGAACTTTGACAGAACTTTGGACTAAAATGGGTAGAAATTGGCAGTTTTGGGAAGTACGCGAACAGACCTAGTATAATTTATGTACGTTTTGCTGTGTAGTTATATTATGGGAAATGCGCCAGCCAAATCAAAATTGCAAAATGAAGGTAAAATTCTCAACCTCTAGCTTTTCGAGGCAAAACATTGGTAAAAAAGATGTACAATATAATCAAAACATTTTCTAATGCAATGCATTTGTCTCTACCTACTACACGCGATCACCGATTTTCTTAAAATTTTGAACATTTATGGAAATGGTCTTTAAAATATTGTGTTTAAAATTTGAAAAAAAAAATCGGTTCACGTTTAGGTTCTAGCTCAATGTAAGGTGGGCAAATTTTTAAATGGAGTTATCATGTTTCTCCTAAACACCACAGATATGTACTTCGGACATTCAAAATTAATTAATTTCAAAATAACTTTTGTTATTTTCTTTGCAAAATCTTTTGTAAGTAGAGTAAAAAATATACATCTAGTAAATCTTACAAGTAACTTCTGGTTTCAAAATTTTAAGACCTTCCACATCATTTTTTGATGTGATAAAAAAGTCAAAATCAATAGTCAACGAAAATTAATGTTATACATAAATATCTTATGTGGCACTTTTTCTTCCACCTAAGTTATGTTCAACTTAAGGGTTTTTATGTTTGAGTTTACGTTTGGTGCAAAGCGTTAAGTGTCACTTAAGGGCTTATGTGGAACATAAGTATTTATGTTCCGTATAAGCAAATGGGCCTAAATCAAGTTGTTTAAGCGAGTAGTTTTTGAGTAATTAAATTTCAAAGTCCACATAAGTGCAGTATGCTTACGGTGACCATCCGTCCCGGGTTTCCCGGGATTGTCCCGTATTTCTATAGCCCTTCCCGGTTTATTTTTTAAGAAACCCGGGACGTACAAGTGTCCCGTATTCAGATATTTGTCGATTATTTGTCCAGTATTTGCACATTCTCAATTTAACGTTGTGTAAATCCTTATTCATAAAATATTTTCCGATCATTTTAGTTACAATGCTCTTGTGTCAAAAAGAGTACGAAAAAATAAATCTATTACGTTAAGATGTCAAACAAAAATATCATTATGTAGTCACTATAGGTTTGTTCCTTGCCGACTTTCAAACAGTTTGAAACCGCCAGATTTAGTGCGAACTCGTTCCACACTTGAAAAATTGTACTGGTCCGCACCAAATCTGGCGGTCTGAAACTGTTTGAAACTGGTTTGGACTAACCAAGGAACAGGATTTATTCTACCTCTAAACGCGTTTAACTTGAAACGACTCTTCCTAACGTTACATAAATTGTATGAATAACATTTTGGGGTTTGGAGATAACTCCAAATTAACTCACCTAGTTTGACAAATTGGCTCAGAGACCAAACCCTCCAGCTTCTTCTGAAATAACTCAGAGTTGACTTATTTTCGGGTCTAGCAAGCTCCGATTTAACTCAGACTTAACTCTGCACTGAAAAACTGGCCCTTATTTTAATAATGAAATTAGAAGTGTCAAGTTTTTTTTTTTAAGTTTTTAGTTATGTTGTGAAGACATTAGTTTGTGTTATGGTTCCTTTCTTTTTCATTTTGTTTTCTGTTACTATGTTTTTCTTTAATTTTTATTTTAGAAATTACATACAAATTATAGAAAAGTCCAATAATTTTTCACTTTTTTTTAATTTTTCACTTTTTGTCCCGGGTTTTGCTCCCAGAAATATGGTCACCGTAAGTATGCTGCAAGTTATACATCAATTTATACAGGGTGTCCCGTACCTGAGTGGAAGTATTTTAGGGTGTGGTTCTTGAGGTTATTCTAAGAAAAAAAATTGTATGGGGGGAAACTTGTATCTCCCCTCCCTGAGGCAGGGGGGCAGTTTTGTAAAAAATTAACTTTAAATGCATAAACATACATTAAAAATCAACGAAAACACATATAATAATATGCTATAATTTTTTGGAAGCTAATACTACATTCTTACATTTGGGTTTTAAATCAAGTTGCTTAAGCATATAGTTTTTGAGAAATCAAATTTCAATATCAAATTTAAAAAAAAAATTTGTGATTTTTTATCTTAAGTCGATATTTTTCAAAATTTTGCGTAATTAAGTGCTTTTTTTGTGTTCAATATTCAATGCCCTCATTATTTTTTAGTCCATTACCGAAAACCAAATGTAAAAGCTTTCTTAGTTCTTGAGAAATTAAGAAAAAACAAAAAGTACTCTTACCAAAAAAGCCCAAAAAAATGAATTTATTCATGAATTAACCATACTTTAACTCTTTTTTCGGGGTTTTTTGGTAAAAGTACCTTTTGTTTTTTCTTAATTTCTCAAAAACAAAGAAAGATTTTTAAATTTGGTTTTCGGTAATGGACTAAAAATAATGAGGACATTGAATATTGAACACAAAAAAAAGCACTTAATTACATAAAATTTTGAAAAATATCGACTTAAGAAAAAAATATCACATTTTTTTTTAAATTTTGACTTTGAAATTTTATTTCTCAAAAACTATTTGCTTGAAGAACTTGATTTAAAAACCAAATGCAAGAATAGAGTATTAGCTTTTAAAAAAACTATAGCAAATTATTAGATGCATTTTCGTAAATATTTGATAAGAGTCCGTGAAAATCAACGAGTAATTTAAAAGAAGGTGGAACAGGTACCTTCCTGCATATAAAAGACTTATAATTAAAAATTAATTCACTGTCTATAAATCTCAAGAAATAAAAAAAAACAAATTCAAAAACTAAAGCAAAAACAAAGCCATCATCGTAAACATCCCAAATTGGAAGCAAGCTCTAACAACAATTTTATTTAATGAATACAAAAGCAAAACAAACCAAAAAAAGAAAATATAATTTTTTGTCTCTACCTCACATTTTGTGTTAACCTTGAGTCCTTGAATGGCATTGAAGAAAATACCTGAAAAAACAAAACTTAAACGGCTACTCAGTTTGTCGCTGTTGTTCATTTTCATTCTCAATGAGAATGTCTTTTTTTTTACTCTGCTGAAGAAGAAATTCCCCAAAAGAAGTCAATTTCCTAAAAGGAACAGATTTCCCAAAAGGAACAAATTTATTAAATGGTTGTTGTATTTGATAGAGCGACATATAAAATATTGTCCACCTAGTGGACGTTTTGCTGGGTGTCCTTTCTATTTGTAATTATTCAATGGCAGAAGTTAAAGAAGCTTCTTGACATGATTCATCTTCAGAAGGGACCCAATCTATAAACGGTAGATTGAAATCACCTAGAAGTAAAATATTGCTGTTAGACGGTGTCCACATTGGGTATGAAAAAGTGGATTTTTAATGACTTTTCAGTATTCAACTTCAATGAAGGAGTGGGAGCGAGATATGAATGCTGAAAAGTCATTAAGAATCCACTTTTTCATACCCAATGTGGACACCGTCTTAGAGCAACATAAGTCCATTACAAAATCTATGGCCATAGAAAGTTCATTAAAAACTGCGTCAGAACTTTTAGGGGGTATGTATGCATTTAGTATGTAAATATATTTTGACTGTAAAGTTATTTTTATACAGATTAATTCGATGAATAACTGGAAAGGAAAGAAACAAAAGAAGATACAAAATTATTACGCACAGCAATCAAAACACCACCTCCCATTTCTTTTGGCTTATCAACATGACGATCTTTTCTGTAAACTAAAAACTCATGACAAATGAGTTCCGTGTCCAAGAAACATGGATTAAGCCAAGTTTCTGTCAAAACAAATATGTCATGTGGAAGCGCCTGAGAGTTGATATAAATATCAGCAGTTTTGCTGCGAAGCCCTCTTACATTTTGATAAAAGAGGGTAATTCTATCTAGTTTTTTGATGGTGTAACATTTGGTAAGGATTGTTTAAGTTTGTTCTTTCTTTTAATAGTAAATTCCTTAATAAGAACTTCACTAGGCCAGTTACTCCTCTCACAAATTGTATCAAAGTACGAAGACTGCGTTACTATTTTAAAAGATGACACGAAACTATTTGCCTTACTTATTTTGGTGCATTTAATGGAAGTACTGTTAGGTATACAATTTTTAGAGACTATATGAGATATAATATCATCAGGAATAATATCAGGTTCCAGACGAGAAACAAAAATTGTTTTAGGTTTAGATACAGCTTTTATAGTCCTCGAATCAATGCTAGCGTCAGCTATAAGCACAGGACTCTCATCGGAGACTGTACATGGACTCGTCATTGAATTTTGATTCTCACTAACGACAGAACTATGTAACTGCAGATCTGAATCATTCCTGAGATTTGTGCGTTTGGGGGGTGGACCAGTGTTTTTAACAACTCTGGAGCTATCACGACTCCTTTTATTACTTTTATTCCCAACAGGAACGAAATCGGTTGGTACAGCTGAGCTAGATTGAGCTTGTAGGTCTTCATTATTTTGCAAGATCTCAATAGGTTCCTGTTCTAAGTCGTCAGTTGATGTGGATATATCGACTAAATTGTTGCTAAAAGTGAATGAATTAATTTTAGCGCCTTCAGTGTTGAAATTAATGAGTAGTTCTTCGAAACTTTTTGAAATTTTATTAATGTCTGTCTTAAAAGAGGACATTTTAAAAGCGAGTTGGGACAAAAAAAAATTTGCGGCAATCGGTGCAATACCAATAAGCAAACTTGGAATGGGTTATTTTTTCGATAAATGCATTTGTTGAGCCAATGCATTTAGCATGGTAAAGATTACCACAAGGTCCGAAACAGGCAAAAAGTGGGGTAGGGTTAGAACTTTCAGAGCAAGTTTTTGCAGAACAAGCCATATTTAAAAAAAAACTATGAAAATAAGAGAAACGTTAGAGAAATAAATTTAAAAAATAAATAAATTTGTGAGAAATGTAACAAAACAAAAAAAATATTGTAATGACCAGGATCCGAACCCACGCTTCGAAGATTTGAAATCCGCTCACCTATCACCTACACGCAGAAAAATGGATAGTTAATAATAACGTTAAACTCGTGTAAAATTAACCGATTGAGGTGCTTACTATACAACCTGCAACCTAAAGGTGTTAAGCCAACACATTCCATAAGGTTAAAAAAAAAATGCTTAAATTCACCCACTGATTCTGCTAAAGTGTACTAAATTTTACGAAGCAGTTTCTGGGATAATGTTGTGGGTTTCATCAGCCGATTAAGTTAATAAATACAACATGGCTAAAGGGTTAATAATAACTAATTAACTTACTTCCCTTTGCATACTTGTTAAGTTAGAGTAGCTAATCTTCTCGGTTGCTGTATTTAGTTCTAAAAGTGAAAATCTTAGTAATTGGCAGTTGTAACTACGCTACGCTGTTAATATTACAAATGTACTTATTTGACATAGCCAATTAACTCAATTGAAAAAGGCCAACGTACACAGTTGGAATAACTTACAACTCAGCATTTCTAACTTAGCTGTGTGGTTGATGTAATAAACGTACTCAATTGAAATAACAAATTTACTCGATTGACGATGCCAATATAGATGAAAAAAATAATCTTGTGGGTTTTTTTTAACCAACTTACTGAATAAAATTAGCAATCTACACGGTGGGAGTAGCCCATCTACTCACTTGAAGTGGCGCATCTACTCAATTATTTTAAACATCCAACATAGTTGGATTAGCCAATCTATACGTTTACAATAAGCTTTTACACGGTTAAAGTAGCTAATCATTTAAACCAATATACAAAATTGGATCAAATCTATTTGGTTTGAGTAGCCTATCTATTCAGTTGGACTAGTCCTACTTCTTGGTTGAAATAACCTTTCCACTCACTTAAAGTAGCTTACTCATTCGGTTCCATTTGACAACTGACTTAGTTATAGTACCCCATTTTCTCGGTTGGAGTAGCCAATCTTCTTTGTTTGAGTAGCCAATCTACTCGTTCACATTCACATACTTATTCGGCTAGAGTAGCCATTCTACTCGGTTGGAATAGACTATCTACTCAATTGGAGTAGTCACTCTACTCGGTAAGAGTAACATATCTTCTCTGTTCGAGTAGCAAATCTACTCGTTAATTTTAACATACCTACTTGGTTAGAGTAGCAATTCTACTCCGTTGCAGTAGCATATCTACTCAGTTGGAGTAGTCTATCTATTCAGTTGGATAAACCTATCTTCTAAGTTGGAATAGCCTATCTACTCATTCAAATTAACATACTTACTCGGTTGGAGTAGCCAATCTACTCGCTTGGAGCAGTCAATCTATTTGGTTGGAGTAGCATATCTTCTCTGTTCAAATAGCCAATCTTCTCAACTAAAGTAGCCAATCTACTCATTCGCATTCACATACTTACTCGGGTAAAGTAGCTAATATACTCGGTTGGAGTAGCCCATTTACTCAGTTGGATTAACCTATCTTCTTAGTTGGAATAGCCTATTTACTCATTCAAATTCGCATACTTACTTGGTTAAAGTAGCCAATCTACTCGGTTGGAGTAGCCTATCTTTTCTGTTCGAGTAGCCAATCAACTCAGTTTGAGTAGCCTGTCTACTCAGTTGCAAAACCCTATCTAATCAGCTAAAGTAGCCAATCCACTCATTCACATTCACATACTTACTCGGTTAAAGTAGCCAATCTACTCGGTTGGAGTAGCCCATTTACTCAGTTGGATAAACCAATCTTCTAAGTTGGAATAGCCTATCTACTCATTCAAATTCGCATAATTACTCGGTTGGAGTAGCCAACCTAATCTGTTGGAGTAGCCTATCTTCTCTGTTCGAATAGCCAATCTACTCAGCTGGAGGGAGTAGCCAATCTACTTGGTTGGAGTAGCCTATCTTCTCTGTTCAAGTAGCCTATCTACTCAGTTGGAGTAGCCTGTCTACTCAGTTGGAATAGCCTATCTTCTCGGCTAAAGTAGCCAATCTACTCATTCGCATTCACATACTTACTCGGTTAAAGTAGCCAATCTACTCGGTTGGAGTAGCCCATTTACTCAGTTGGATTAACCTATCTTCTTAGTTGGAATAGCTTTTCTACTCATTCAAATTCGCATACTTACTCGGTTGGAGTAGCCAATCTTTTCTGTTGGAATAGCCTATCTTTTCTGTTAGAGTAGCCAAACTACTCGGTTGGAGTAGCTAATCTTCTCGGTTGGAGTAGCCTATCTTCTCTGTTGGAGAAGCCTATTTACTCAGTTGGAGTAGCCTGTCTACTCAGTTGGAATAGCCTTTCTTCTCAGCTAAAGTAGCCAATCTACTCGTTCACATTCACATACTTACTCGGTTAAAGTAGCCAATCTACTTAGTTGGAGTAGCCAATCTACTCGGTTGGAGTAGCCAATCTACTCGGTTGGAGTAGCCTATCTACTCAGTTGGAGTAGCCAATCTACTCGGTTTGAGTAGCCTATCTTCTCTGTTGGAGAAGCCTGTCTACTCAGTTGGAGTAGCCTCTCTACTCAGTTGGAGTAGCTTGTCTACTCAGTTGGAATAGCCTTTCTACTCAGCTAAAGTAGCCAATCTACTCGTTCACATTCACATACTTACTCGGTTAAAGTAGCCAATCTACTTAGTTGGAGTAGCCAATCTACTCGGTTGGAGTAGCCAATCTACTCGGTTGGAGTAGCCTATCTACTCAGTTGGAGTAGCCAATCTACTCGGTTTGAGTAGCCTATCTTCTCTGTTGGAGAAGCCTGTCTACTCAGTTGGAGTAGCCTCTCTACTCAGTTGGAGTAGCTTGTCTACTCAGTTGGAATAGCCTTTCTACTCAGCTAAAGTAGCCAATCTACTCGTTCACATTCACATACTTACTCGGTTAAAGTAGCCAATCTACTTAGTTGGAGTAGCCTATCTACTCGGATGGAGTAGCATATCTACTCTGTTGGAGTAGCCAATCTACTCAGTTGAAGGAGCCTATCTTCTCTGTTCGAGTAGCCTTTCTACTCAGTTGGAGTAGCCAATCTACTCGGTTGGAGTAGCCAATCTACTCGGTTGGAGTAGCCTATCTACTCAGTTGGAGTAGCCAATCTACTCGGTTTGAGTAGCCTATTTTCTCTGTTGGAGAAGCCTGTCTACTCAGTTGGAGTAGCCTCTCTACTCAGTTGGAGTAGCTTGTCTACTCAGTTGGAATAGCCTTTCTACTCAGCTAAAGTAGCCAATCTACTCGTTCACATTCACATACTTACTCGGTTAAAGTAGCCAATCTACTTAGTTGGAGTAGCCTATCTACTCGGATGGAGTAGCCAATCTACTCGGTTGGAGTAGCATATCTACTCAGTTGGAGTAGCCCATCTACTCGGTTGGAGTAGCATATCTACTCAGTTGGAGTAGCGCATCTACTCGTTTGGAGTACCCCATCTGCTCACTTGAAGTAGCCTATATTCTCGGTTGCCTTAGCCAACCCACTTAATTCAACTAGCCAGTCCACTCGGTTGGAGCAGCCTTCTTTGTCAGTTGCTGTAGCCTACTACTCAGTTGAAGAAGCTAATCTACTTGGTTTCTTTAGACAATTTACTTAGTTGGAGGAGCCAATCTATTTGCTTATAGTGACATAAGTATTGGCTACTTTAACTAAGTAAGTTGTCTAAGAAAAGAGAGTAGATTGGCTACTTCAACTAAGAAGATAGGCTCCTACAACTGATAAGGTAGGCGTTTTCAATTGAGTAGGTTGGATATTCGAATTGAGTAAGTTGTGTAAGGAATCCAAGCATATTAGCTACTCCAACTGACTAGACAGGTTACTCAATCTGAAAAAAAGACAATTTTTGTTCAACTTTTCAAATCGAATGACGGTTGAGAAAAACATATTTTGAATGGTTATAGTAATTAAAACTATGTTTATTAATATAATAAAAGTAAAAATGATGCATGATTTGTATAAGTCTTAAAGTTAGAGAAAACAAAATAAAATTATAAAAAAAAAACAAAATGTGTTTTGCTAAAATATATAAATTTACAAATTTGGCATTTATGAATGCAATGTTTACAATAATAGTTTTAAAATAAATAAATATATTTAAATTTTAACATATATATATACACATATTTGTTTTTAAAATTTGGGTTGGTAAAAACTATACCAGTTAACATCATATTCTTAAGAATGTATATTTATTCATTAGGATTACAATATTGAATTAAATATTTAGTTACTTTTCTAAAATTATTAGTTTCACAAAGGGCTTCTTAAAATTATATATTGTTTTCCGTTTGAAAGGATAGTTCTTGTATTAGGAATAGTATTGGGAAATGACTCGAAAAGCATAATGACTTCTTCATCATTCTTTGGATTTTCTACTTCGAAAGCAAAGTAATGTTCATCGAAGCCTAAAGTTTTTAATAGAGAGCAGGTGAAGATCAGTTTATTAAAGTCGTATAAGTATATATTTTTCAGAATGCAAAAATCATAGTTGTAGCTATCTATACCAAGACTTTTCACTAAAATTGATCCCTTTTCATAGCGTACTGAAGACATCGTCGTCCAACTAACCTTAGTTAAAGTCTTTTAAGGGTTTAACTGTAATTGCAAGTTCATTAATTCTTTTTCTGATAGTAACATGTCCTTTTTAGGGCCAACAGAAAGTGTATTTTGTAGTGTGCCTTTTATAAATATTTCATTAAGCTGAAGCTGATGTTTCATTGCTAAAGTAAAAGTAATATTCATACGGTTACATGATGCTCTAGCAGACATTTTAGACTGCCTATGCTTGGCTTCATATCTCATTGACCAAAATGAAGACAGTGGACCGTATTTGGTAAGAGCAGTGTGATAATGAATGAGATTGTGAAACTTTGGCTTCAGAGGCTCTTTTGTTAACTCAATATACAGCTCGTTAAGTTCCGCCACTAATGCTTGCAGCAAAAATTCTGTCCCATCTGAAATGCTTACGCTGAAAAGGATGTCTATTACTTTTCTAAGTGTAATAAACAATGTCCAAACCCTATTTTCCCTTGGGACAAAATCACCTACAAGTATTCCAAAATATCGTATTAAAGTTATCATTTCTCCAGAGGACAGTCGAATACTTCCTCGTTTTAGATGCTCTTTTTCTATACAACATGGTTTATTTTTACCATCTGGACCATAATCAAATGCCAAAAGCTTTTCATTAAAATGAGTTAGGGAGAACAATTTAGATGTTTCTGTATACTCTAGTAGAATGAATTTTAAAATATATTTCGCAACACCTTCAAGCACATCATGCATGATATCAGCACCCACTTGCTGAAATAAGTCAAAATTTTGTATTCGAAGGAAGGCACATTTTTCTTTAATACCTGTCAAGGATAAATTGTTAAGAGCCAGATCTGCATCATAACTTGACATTTTTCGAAGTAGTGTGATATCTTCATACAATTGTTTTTTTTAAATTTCTTTCGAGACTTTACATACTCTACACGAAAAATTAGCTGAAAAACTCTCAGAAAATCCTATCATAGAATGTATACCCAAGTTATCACCAAGGATTAAACCAAGCTCAAAATATATCTTTCCACTGAATTCTGGAATGTTTATTTGAATACCTTCTTCAAAAATAAAATTGAATTCGTCAATTATAGGTTGGAATATAACACTGTTACCGAATTCTGTTCTATCCGAGGAATGAAAAAGAAGAACTAAAAATATATTTGAAAGTACCGAAGAGCGCCATGGTGGTAGACAGGCAATTGATACATAAACTGCACCTAGCTTATGGATACCTGCATGACTTCCAAGAACATTTCCTACTTCATAGTCGTCAAAATACATAAACAACGGCAAAACTAATTTATCGGAATGATATGTCTTTCTCATCTTCCAATATGAACCTTGGACAAAGTTTTCAACCACGTTTTTACTTTTGAGACTATTCATATATTGAAGGGTTTCAGACAGTATGGAATCAAGAGAAAAAAACGTTTCAAAACTTGTCTTAAGGGAATAAAATGCTCCTGGCATGTGACTGGTTGCATAAGTGATATGCCTTGTGTTTTGACTCTATCCATTCGCTGACCTATAACAATACATTCAGGTTTAATATAAGACTTTTGTGCAGTAAAATAATTCATTCTTTTGTGTTCTGTTCTGAACAAATCTAAAGGAGAAACGATATAAGCACCGATAGAGTCTACAATAGACTTTGAAAAATAAGCAGGAAGTGAATGCTCCAAGATAACTTTTTCCACGCACTTCCCCACCACTGAATTTAAGGAGTTAAGATACTCTTCAAAGCCGCCAATTACTTTTTGTACAACATTTCTGGGCAAAAGTGTATTTCCATACAAAGAAGCAATAAAAATGGACATTGCCTTATCAACAATAGGATTTTTTGGTAAACTTTCATTTCTAGTAAACGTCAACTGGTTGGGGGTCAAGTCAATATTTGACGGAGGAGGAGAAGAAAAAAGTTTAATTTGTGTATATTCTCGAGAAACGCTCCTAAGGCAATGATGTTTTTTGAAATGTCTCTGAAATGAACTGAAAATCTGAAATGATCGTCCACAATCGTCCTCAATACAGTTATATTGTAGAAATTCGTGGTTATAATGTACGAAAGAGAAATGTTGCCTTAGGCATTTTAGATTATTGACCCTAACCCCACATAAGAAACAAGAAGCTATAGTATTTCTTTATACTAAGGAACGTTATATTCTGAACTATAAAATTTCCAAACTTAAATCTTTTGAATGATAGGAGGTAAAACACTATCTAATATGTCAAACTCTGAAACTTATAAACTCATGGAAAATGAATTGAATGATAATGATTAAGTGGGACCCTATTTAATCTGACCTTTCAAACTCCGAAATTTTCAAATTAAAGGAACATTTATTCTATGAAGAGGATTAGGCAATACACTATCTAATATACCAATGTCCAAAATTTTAAAATTAAAGGAAAAAGTATCTAATCTGTTATGCAACACTCCGAAATTTTCTATAAGAAAATGTATTCAATTATACAGATAAGGTAACACACTATTCTATCTCTCAAACTCCGTAGTTTACGAATTAAAGGAAAATATTATTAAATGATAAAGATTGAGTAAGATACTATCTAATCAGTAAAACTCCGAAACTTTCAAATTAAAGGAAGAAGTGTTCAACGTTAGCGATTAGAAAAGAAAATTAAAATTTGTTATATATGATAAGGATTAAGTAATATACTTTCTTGTTTTAAATGTATTCAATGATAACGATTAGATGAGACACTTTTGTATGTGTCAATTTCCGAAATTTTCAAATTAAAGGAAAATGTATTAAATAATAAAGTAAAATATTATCTAATCTAAGCTTTCAAAATCCGAAATTTTCAAATTCAAAGAAAATGTGTTCAATGATAAGGATTAAGTAATAAATTTTCTTATCTGCCAAACTCCGAAACTTTTAAATTAAAGGAAGAAATATCTTATATGTTATGCAAAACTCCGAAATTTTCAAACTAAATGAACATTTAATAAAGATTAGGTAACACACTATTTTACCTGTCAAACTCAGAAAATACGAAAAAATAGAATATGTATTAAATGATAAAAACTAATTAAGAAACTATCTAATCGTTAAAACTACGTAATTTCCGAACTTAAGGAAAATGTATTCAATGATAACGATTAGATAAAACACTTTCTTATGTGTCAATCTCCGAAACTTTCAAATCAAAGGAAAATCTATTGATTTATTTGTCAAGCTTTGAAATGTTCAAACTAAATGCTTCTTTAATTTGAAAATCTTATTTGTCATATCCAGCTCCGATAAAACATAGTTGGAGACAGTGGAAGTTTTGTCAAACTTTGCTTTCATTTTATAGAAGCCGTTTTATATAAAAAACCACACTTATGAGCTTTTATCAGTATATTTTGCATTCAATGAAAAAATTAATTTTAAACAGGTGTCATCTGCTTCAATGACATTATCTATCCGATATTTATATAATTTATGATTACAAAATATGTCTGAATTTTACTTAAAGACTCACCTACAGCTATTATAAATGGTTGTAAATTTAGGTTTAAATCTTTTAGCTTATTTTTGCGAAAGGTAATTATATCCACTATTCCTGCTTCAATGACATTATCTATCCGATATATTATATCTATCATTTATAATTACAAAATATGACTGAATTTTGTTCAAAGACTCACCTACCGCGATAGCGAAAGTTTATCAAACTCCGAATAAATTTCCGAAAAAAAAGGAAAATGTATTGAATGATTAAATTAAGTAAGATACTATCTAATCGGTAAAACTCTGAAATTTTCAAATTCAAGGAAAAAGTATTCAACGTTAAGGATTAAAAAAGACACTTTCTTATTTGTCAATCTCCCAAATTTTTATATTAAAAAATGTATTGAATAATAAAGATTCAGTAAGAAACTATCTAATCTAAACTTTCAAATTCAAGGAAACTTTGTTCAATGATAAGGATTAAGTAATACACTTTCCTGTGTGAAGTGTATTCAATGATAACGATTAGATGAGACACTATCTTATGTATTAATTTTCGAAATTTTCAAATTAAAGGAAAATGTATTAAATAATAAAGTAAAATACTATCTAATCTAAGCTTTCAAAATCCGAAATTTTCAAATTCAAGGAAAATTTGTTCAATGACAAGGATTAAGTAATAAATTTTTTTATCAGCCAAACTCCGAAACTTTTAAATTAAAGGAAGAAGTATCTTATCTGTAATGCAAAGCTCCGAAATTTTCAAACTTAATGAAAATTTAATAAAGATTAGGTAACACACTATTTTACCTGTCAAACTCAGAAAAAATAGAATGGACAAACTAGTTAAGAAACTATCTAATCGTTAAAACTCCGAAATTATCGAACCTGAGGAAAGCGTTTTCAATGATAACGATTAGATAAGACACTATCCTATGTGTCAATCTCCAAAACTTTCAAATTAAAGGAAAATGTATTGATTTATGTGTTTAGCTTTTAAATTTTCAAATTAAATGCTTCTTTAATTTGAAAATCTAATTTGTCATACCCAGCTCCGATAAAAGACAGTTGGAGGCAGTGGAAGTTTTGTCGAACTTTGTTTTTATTTTATAGAAGCCATTTTGTATAAATAACCACACTGATGAGCTTTCATCAGGATATTTTGCATTCAATGAAAAAATTAATTTTAAACAGGTGTCAACTGCTTCAATGACATTATCTATCCGATATTTTATATCATTTATGATTACAAAATATGATTGAATTTTACTTAAAGACCCACCTACAGCTATTATAAATGGTTGTAAGTTTAGGTTTAAATCTTTTAGCTTATTTTTGCGATAGGTAATTATATCAATTAATCCTGCATCCGTTGTTGAATGGGCAATGAAGGCTTCCCTCATCTCTGTTTTTGAAGGTCTCCACGCCTTTTTCTCAGCTCCCTTTAGCCTCAATGTTGTTACTGTGAGTAGAGAAGGTATTAAAAGCAATGCTGCTAAGTTGCTTATATCCTCCGACGCTGAAAACAATAATTTTATATTTTGTTAAAATTTTGATCTAGGTATAGATTTTTGAAGAGTTTACTAAAAATAAAACTTAACCTTGCAACAAATTTAAAAATTGAATTTTTCATCATGTGTCACAAAATATGTATGTAAATATTTACATTACTATTTTTTAAGTTGGAATTGAAAACCATGTAAGTGAAGTATGTTATCGCAACCATATTAGGTTATGGAAAATATAAAATAATAAACAGATAATTATTGAAAGTTTCTGAGAAAATCGATTTTTTTGAAGTCTGAACGTTGCGCAAGATGCTGAGCAGAAAACAGCAAACATTTTGTTTTGATGAAAATCGAAAATAAAAACGGTTTGTTCATAAAATTTACAAATTTTATAGTTTTTAAAACTAAATCGGAAACAAAAAGTTGTTCATTACCGAAATTTGTAAACTTAAGTATTTTTAATTTTAAGTCAACACAAGTAGAAAATAAACGGCAAGTTGTGTTGTTACTTACTTACTAACTTATCCGGCTCCCGATCCATGAAGGGTCTCTGCCTGAGATATTGCGGTCTTCCATCGGTTGCGGTCCCTCGCACGCTCCCTCCAGTCGTCGAGACCAAGCGCTCTTTCGTCTGTGACCGCCTGGTCCCTATAGTGGAGGTTCGGTCTTCCTGGTCGTCTCGAACCTGGGGGCTGGGATTCGAAGATTTTCTTGGCTGGAGCGTTGTTGTCCATTCGCTCGATGTGGCCGAGCCAGTGTAGTCGACGTGTTTTGGCTCTTTGGACTACATCCACATCTTGGTACAGCTCGTACAGTTCACGATTGAATCTTCTCCTCCAATCGCCCTCTTCGCATATAGGACCAAATATCCGACGTAGAATTTTTCTCTCGAAAGTGCCCAGGATCAATTGCCCTTTTTTACTTATCGTCCAGCACTCGGCGCCGTAGAGTAGAACTGGTAAAATTAGAGTTTTATATAGCGTGCACTTTGTCTTTCGAGAAAGGAGTTTTGAACCCATTTGTTTGGCCAAACCGAAGTAGCAGCGGTTCGCTAGGGTAATTCTTCGTCGGATTTCCACTAAGGTGTCGTTCGTGGGATTGATGTTTGTTCCGAGGTAGGTGAACTCCTTGACTACCTCGAAATTACTGCTACCAACAGTGACGTTTTGTCCTAGGCGATGGACAGATGAGGCTTTGTTTGTTGATAGCATATACTTTGTTTTGTCCTCATTCACTTCAAGACCAACGCGTTTCGCCAGTTCATCAATAGCTGTGAATGCTTCAAGTACAGCTCTGTTGAAACGGCCGATGATGTCGATGTCGTCCGCATAACCAAGCAGTTGAGAAGACCTGTTAAAGATAGTGCCTTCCATGTTAACACCACTCTTGCGCACTATCTGCTCCAGGACTAGGTTGAAGAAATCACATGATAGCGCATCTCCTTGTCTGAACCAACAACTCCTTGTGTTGTTATTTTTAGAAAAATCGAAAATAATGGTTCTTGTGCTTTAAAGCTGCACATTTGCGAATTCTGAAGCCGGATTAGAATTCAGCGCATCAGTGTCATCAGAAAAGTATATTTTAGTTCATGTTAGAGACAAAGATTTAAATTTTGTCACACAGTGTAACTAATAGGGCTATACTCTTTCAATAAAATCTCTCATTTGAGGTTTCCTTTTATCACAAGATTTAGGCAACAATAACAGAAGTTAACTTACTCGTTTAATGAACCTACTTTGGTGAGTAGTTTTTCATATTGAATATTGGTTTATTGATATGATTTGACACTGAGGTAACTCAATGCCTAAAGATAACTCGTGTTTTATTTGCAGTTATGAATTCCCTTGTTAGTGTTTTTGAGTGGATTTTCGGAAACCGTAAAAAGATGTCAATTTTCAATTTACGCTTAGGTTGAAATGGGTTATAGGAGAACTAAACTTTAATCGGAGATTTGTTGGAAATTTTGTGTAAAAACTTTCAAGTTATTTTAGATGTAATTTACGATTAATTGATAGTTTTCGAGCCATAAGTGTCGCGTCATGAAATTTTAGTCGCAATTCAGGATTCAGCACCCCCGAGAGCATAAAGCTTGGACAAAAATCTAAACTACCCCCACCCCCCAGAAAAACTCCTAGTTACGCCAATGGCTCTGGTCATAAACAAAATAAGGTATTTTTACTTACAATTTTGAAGGTTCAGCAAATTTAGGATACATTTATCCTTTCCCGCTCGGCTTTCACCAATTTCAAAAAGCTTTTTTTTGTAATTTGGAAAACTTTCGAAGAGTCCGTTAGAGTTTTCAGGGTATATGGTGTTAAAGTCCTTTCGCAACTGGAAAAAGACAAAATGAAAAAAAAGTATAAACACTTTTACAACACTATTACAATTTCTGATCGCAATTGATTATCATCAGAAGACATTGTTTGAAAAATGGTTTTGTCTTACGTAACGTTCGAAGCACAAACTTTTCTTCATTTAACTCGATAACCCACCGAATACCATCGCCATTCGTCAAGTTGTCAATTTAATTGAATGATGGTATATTAATTTTCTACTTATTTTATATAACAGTTTCTCATCAAAAAATGTTTTCATTTTAATAGATCCAAAAAAATTTTGTATCGTTTGAACGAAATCGTTAAGACGATATATCTAGTTATTATTAATCTTTCAAAACCATTTTCTAAAATATATCGTCTAGCGATGTTTTCTGTCATCTGTTTAAATAAAATATATGCGAGTAAAACTAAACTAAACTAAAAAATTGAATTTACCAAAAGATATCCAGTTGGTTTTTGTAATGCAGGGTATTCCTTGAAGTATTCATCAATTGTCATTTCTTTAAGCTGATGTAGACGAGTGCGTGTAGTTTCCCCCCATTTTTGTTCAACTGTTGCCCAAGGCTGGCTTGAGGTCTTCAAACACTGGAGGGTATCCTCACACTCAGCTTCACTTTCAATATCAGTTAAAGATACCTGAAGAAAACGACTCAGCGACGATGATGGTGATTGGGAAGGGGATAATGATGTTGTTGGTGTTCCTGGCGAAATACTTCTTCTTGGACGTTTGGGAATGATTCTAGATTGTCTGTATTTGCGTTTGAGGTTATGAATTTGGTCGGTTAGTTTCCCTATGATACGGTTTGCAATTCCGCGACCAGATTCTACAAGTTTTGTGTGCAAATACACTGCCCTCTTCTCTTCTTTAAATAATTCGACAATTTCATTTGTCCATTCAGTATATATATCGGCCGTAATGTTCTTTTCCGGATGAGAAAGTAAAATATATGATCCAATTATTCGCACCAGTCGAAGCCGAGAAGAATTATCTAGTGGCTTATTTTTCGGAATCGATAGCAAAGTTTTGCTTTCCAAGGAACTTTCAAGCAGTTCTTTCAAATTCTAAAAGAAAATTATTTTCAATATTAAAAGTTTACATTTTTCACCTTAAAGATAATATTAATATCATCTTAAAGATCCGAAATTATCAAAATCCGAATGTTTATAAGAATGACCTAACGACTGTGGAGTTCATTGAGATGACATAAAAAGCTACCAATGCCCTTGGAGCTAAGCCAATTTTTTTTTTGATTTTTTTTAATTTTTGAAGTTTTAAACAAAAAAAATAGTCATAATATGAACTCTGTCAGTCGTATTATAGCCTATTGAATAGACCTTTTAAATAGGAACAATTAGGTACGTGCGAGGGTTTTTACTACTGAATATTTTTGTTTGGCCCATAAGCATGCTTAAATCCAAAAATGCTACTAAATTCACCCGTGCAATTTTGGGAGAATGGTCATACTGGCCACTTCTCAATATTTTCGGTATACAAAAAATTTAAGCAGGAAAGGTTTACAAAAAGCAACTTTATAAAATCTAAAAAGCAATAAATTTTTAATTTTTTTCTAGATAGCACATGTTTTTTTCAAGATACGCCTTAATATGTCATAATATGAAAAAAGCCATATTATTTGAAAGCTGACAGCCATTCAAACTTTACCATTTCTTATCATTTATCGTCAAATTTGACATTTCTAGCACCTAGTAGGTACTTACCAAATCGAACTGACATACTTTTTTTAAATCTTGATTTCTAACATTTTTACGAATATGAAATTTGCCATACTGTACCAAAAAAGGGGCTTTCGGACAAAACTGAAAAAAATTATAAGAAATGGTGAAGTTTGAATAAGCATATCTCTGTCAATTTTAAACAAATATTACTTTTTGTCTATGCATGTCTTGACCCTATCTTTCCTTCAAAAAAAAGTTATGAACAACTTATTAAAAAATCTTTAATTTTTTTATTTTCTTAGGTTGTTTTTTGTTTACGTTTCCAGGTTGATTTTTTTTATAAATTTTTTAAACTATCCATTTCAATAGAAAATGTAATTTTAAACAAAAAGCTTTAAATTAAAAATTGTAAAATTCGGCTTAGTTTTCGAGTAATAGCAAAAATATATAAAATGGCCAGTGTGACCATTCTCTCAGAAACGCATTGTTGAATTTAGAAACATTTTTGGTTTTGAGCACGCTTATCAGCCAAACAAACATATCGCCCTTGAATGACATTTTGATGCATTTCAGATCAAAACAAACAACTGAATTCTAATATCAATGTCTCATAACTGTATTATGGTTCCTTTTGAATCTAGATATCAACCAGTTTTAAAAACTTTTACGATCTAAAAATCTCATTTTATTACCTTTTAAATTTGTATTTTGTATTCTTTTAAGCAATTTTTAAAATTCGACTTACGAGTTTTTGACAGAAAGCCGACGATATTCAAGAACAAAAACCCTTGCACGTAATTTTTCCTTTATACCCCTCATTTTATGGCCCATTCAATACGCTATTAATAAGAATTCCTTAGAGGACTCTTAGTTGGAAATCTCATTAGGTATTTATAATATAGGATCCCAGCAGTTGTCTAATAACCACCTCATCTCTCCAATCATATACCTGGAATCATTCATTTTCTAATGAATTTAAAAGAGAGAGATAGTACGTTCAAGGAACATTAAATTCATTTCAAGACATTTCAATACGTAACTAAAAACTATAGCCTTACTTTGTTTATCGAACTTTTGAGTAGGTTTGGACAACCAATTGCAGTGTCTTAGTTAAACAACTGATGGAAAATACTTATTATAAATATATAATTTGGGCGCAACAGCTCGTGGAGAACCAGGGCCTAGTGACTAACAACTCTCAACCATTCCTGTGTGCGTGTTGTTGGCAGGAATGGTGGGGACCTACAGTTTTTTGCCGAGTCCGAACGGCTAAATGAGCAGCACATATTCATGACAGGTATACTCTTGGAGGATTTGTCAGTTCCTCGCAAGAGGCAGTACCTCGGATAAAACATTTCTGTTTTTAGGTGGCACGACTGGGAATCGAACCCACACCTTCGGCATGACAGTCCTACGCACTAACCATCAAGCCACGAGGTACTACAAGGGGAAAATACTTATACATAATATTCTGGAGTTGGACAGCGGTCATAAGTTAGACATACTTTGCAATGGGTTTGTAAGTACGACTGTTTATTTTTGGAATTGTCTTTGAAATTTGATCAAGAAAGAGAATCCTTATAACTATAACTTAATTTGGGGGCAAATATATTTTTGAACAAGAGCGATTCGACTGTTTTTGGACAGGCTTAACGCCTAAGTTCTGATCCTTTTTGCATAGAAACTCACAGACAGTCAAATTTTTAAGAGGAAGTATAAAATTCTTTTAAAAATGTCAAATTTGCGCAACAGTAAAGGAACGTAAATTCACAGCGTTCCCTACCTTATGTATATGACACGCAGGACAGGATGATTGTCTTTCATTCTCTTAATATAAAAATGATATTTTGCTGCACTGTGAGTTTCTGTCCGAGGAAATTTCTTATGTTAAAAATCACAAATAGGGGACATTTTTAGCTTTCTCGAGAGGGAAAGGAACGGATCTACTCATAAAAATTTGGATTTTAATAATTTCAGACTTTGATATTTTGCAATCAATATCTGCATTCAAATTTAATTCCATGGAAATGATGCCAGCTATGGAATTGGGTAATGTGATTTGTGATAAACGAAAATTATTTTTAGTTGTTTTTCTTCCAACTGTAACAACTTTGCAAAAAAATAAACGATCTCTTGCAAGTCAGAAAATAAACAACTCGCTTAGAAAAAAAATGAGAAACGTATGACAAAAGGTAGAAACGGATAGGTAGAATAATCACGTGTGATGAACACGATTGCTATATTCACAAATCACCTTAACCGGTTAATCAATAAATAACACATACAAAATATTATAAAAGTATACAAACGTACTGCTTTTTCTTTTGATTCTTTAGTGGAGTTTTTATTTCCGCTTGCTTCAGGGAAAGAAATAAATTCATTAAAAGGAAACTCTTGAATATTTGAAGCTCCATCAATTGTTATGTCGGACAATTGAGTTGGAAAAATCTGTAATGCATCATTTAAATTTGTAAAATATTACAATATTGTCATTAAATTTTATTTACAAAACTAACGGAGTTGTTATCGGCTTCGGGGTACATGAGTTTCTTGTACTCTTCCAAGTTCTTCGTAAAGACAACCCGATGTCCAACACTAGAAATTAAATCCTTAATATCTTCTGGTCCTAGTAGAGCCATTGCCATGGTTGTTATATTGTTTTCTACACTCAGAGAAAAAAGCAGGTACTGTCAACCAATTTCTGGTCAATCATACCTGATTTTCAGGTTGTTATTTTTCAACTCGGTAGATCAGGTTAACTGTTTAACCTGATACCTGATTTTAAAATTTAACACTGTAATCCTGTAAATTTTACCTGCAAATATAGTTGATTTAACCTGACAAAATATTCAATGCCCTGTAATTTTAACATGAAAATCTGGTTAGTTTAACCTGAAAACCTATAGTTAATTTAACAGGTTTCAATGTTATATCAACCCTGTATCTAATGACGGACTTACACGACTTGAACGCTGCCTTTATAATGACAAAAAGAATTAATTTATCAATTTTTTTGTTGTTGCTTTTGTCATTATACTGGCAGTTTTCCAATCGAGTAAATCCGGCATAATTCATGAATTTATACGTCTAAGAGCCGTCTCTTGCGCTGTCTATCGCTCAACTCGTAAGCATTATTCTGAAAGTACATATAGAAATTTATTATTTATTTATTTTAATTTAAAAATTATTTGTGATACTTACTTCAGTTTTGAACTGGGAACCTTTCACACACGGAGATAGCACTCATCCACTGGGCCAATTCACTACATAAAAAACTGGTGCCAAACAACAATACCTTAGTTGAAACTCATTGCATGGCTTGTGTGTGTGTTTTAGCACTAGTGTCACGTTTAAATGAACTGACAGAGTGCGACTTTAACAGGAGGCCAGGTAAGATTCAAATAATTTTATTTGAATGGCCAGTGTGTGTGCGTTTCAACGCTAATGTCACGTTTAAATGAACTGGCAGATTGCTTCTTTAACAGGAGGCCAGGTTAAATTCAAATCGTTTTACTTAAATTGTCGGTGTGTGTGCGTTTCAGCATTTGTGTCACGCTGGAATGAACTGGCAGAGTGCTTTTTTAACATGAGGTCAGTTAAAATACAACAGGTAAAAAAAAAACACATTAAATGTTAGTTCAGCCTGATATGTAGTAAAACAGAAATTCATATCATACAGTGTTAGAAAAACACGACCTTGGCTAAAATTAATACTATATTCTTGTTAAAATTTCTTATTTACAAGAATTTAGTGTTAAAATTACAGGTCATCTTCTTAAATCAACCTGAATATGGCAAGAAAGTCCCCCAGGTTGATTTTGCACTGAATAAAAGGTTACTAAAATCAGGTAAATTTCTGAAATGTCAGTAACTTTGTATGGGATTGTGCACCTCGTGAATTCAACAAGGCCCAGGTTAATTATTTACCTGACGTTTTTCTCTGAGTGTAGGATAAAAAGTACGAAACTTGTTTCAATGAGCTTTATTTTGTATTTCAGTTCCATTGGACAAACTCAGCCGACCTGTTTTGACATACCTAAATCCGAAACGATATGAACACGACCGACTGACACTGAAATACTGGCCACGTTAAATAAAAATTACGTAAGTATGCATCCTTTATCGCTCTTATTTTGAGTAAAGGGCTTGTTTAAAATCCTTGGGATAGATTTTGTCAAAAACTAAAGCCTTTTAGCAGTTAAACATTCGGATGTATTGAAAAAAGCTTTATAACTTTTAATAAATGGCCAAACTTTATCCTTAACAGTCAAATTATTCACTTCAGGTGTAAATTGGGTTGAAGTAAATTTTAAACCTGTTCATTTAATCTGCATTTTTTAAACCCGATAATTAAAACATAATATGCCCAAAATATTCACTTAAGAAATGGATCAAACTCGGTGGAATAAAAATAAGTAAATCGCATATAAGACTTGATTGAAAAGATATTTAAAATTTTGTTCGCTTGCTTTTTTATTTTGAGTTGACTCTTTTAACTGCTCCATGGAAGTATGTTTACATTAAATCGAATTAAACTTCACAAGGTTTAAAAAAATGTTTATTTCCGGGTATATTATGTGAATATTATGAGCTTCGGTTTGGCATCTAGGTTTAACCAAAAAAAGTTACCAAGAAGTATTATCTGGATCTTAAAATAAAATCCAATTCCGAAAGCTCTTTTCGAAATAATAATAAAAAGAACGAAACAACAAATAATTAAGAGAAAAGCACTTTCTCATACAATCTTGGCAAACACCACGGCATACCATAATATTCAATATTAGTATTATAAGGAGAATAAAAAGGAGGATACTTTTGACGGGTTCCAACATTGGAACCTGTCAAAATTTGTATGAGATGCGACTTCTTGGTAACTTTATATTCTTTGGTTTAGGATATTAAATCCAGGTGTGCCTACATTTTAAACCGGCTTTAAATGACTGAATAATAAAAAATGATTAAAAAATTTATATGCATCATTTTATTTAACACGGTAGCATAAAAGTGTGTTTCGAAATAAAAAAAACTTTCAGAAGTATTCATATCGAGCTCTTTCCGCCAAATTATCATAAGCGTTTCTTTTGCACCTTGAAGTGTGATCGAGATAAGATACTGGTTCATCAAAATAAGTGATTGTCGGTGGAGTGAGTCTAATGTGAACCTGACTTATTTTTTGGTTGGAAATTTAAACAAACCAAAAATGTTATTAAAACTTTTGACGATATTCTTTGTAATATTTTCATTAAAATCGGTTAAGCCCTTATTGAGAAATTTCCAAATGAAACAAATATTTGTTTTAGAATTATTGTTACCAACGATTTTGGGTTGAATTTTTCGCCACAAGAACATAGACCGTGGCTTAGCACAGCTAAAATTTATCAAAATCGTTGAACTCATTATTGAGAAAAAAAAGGTTTTCCTTAACGGTTTTTTAACAATTGGTAGGCACCTTTATTTTTATTCCAAACCAATTTTTTTTAAATCGTCCACCGCTCGGTATTTTCAAAGCAATTAAAATTTATAAAATATTTTTTTTTTGTTTGCTAAAGGAAACGAGGTGTAATGGTAATTACTTCCTTTAATACTCAATTAATTCATTTAAAAATTGTATTCAAATAACGAAATTAATTAAAATACAAAAAAATTATTAGTCTTACATTATATCTATCCATGTATATATCTTTATCATTGTAAAAAGGAACTTGCTATCGAAGCCGAAATATTTGGTGCCGTGACATAAGGCCAAGTGACATAAATTTAAAAGTTTGGCCTTAAGTCACTTTCCAAAAGCGACTTAATGCCAAGTTTTAAGAGTTGGCCTTATGTCGCTTTTACAAAGTGACATAAGGCCAAATTTGTTTGTGACTTAAGGCCAAACGTAAAATGTTTTGTAAAAAAAACAGTAATTTTTGGAAAAGATACTTTGCATACACCCAACCTCGCACCCACCCCAAATCCTATAGTGAGCCCAAGCAGGGTGGTTGCAGGGGAGCAGCATGCCCCCCCCCATACATACCTCACTGTTTATTACGAATTTTTAAATTTCACAAACCTAATAAAAAAAAATATAAAAATTTTCAAATAAACAGTGAGGTATGCATGGGGGGGCATGCTGCCCCCCTGCAACCCCCTGCTCGGGCTCACGATACGATTTGGGGTGGTTGCAAATTTTGGTATATCTATGCAAAGTTTCTTGTGCATTTAAAGAAACTGGATTTAGTGAAGTTATTCAATGAAAAATGAAAAAAATAACAGGTACGCTAGTATTAAAGGTGACACAAGGCCAAATTGGCCTTATGTCACTTTGTAAAAGCGACACTAGGCCAACTCTTAAAATTTGGCTTTATGTCACTTTTGTTATGTGACATAAGGCCAAATATTCAAATTTGGCCTTATGTCACTTGGCCTTATGTCACGGCACCGAAATATTTATATTTTAAATTGAAACATCTTTAATGAAATGAAAATTCTACTATAATTGTTTAAACTATGATAATTCGTATTAAAATTTTCACCAAAAGAGGTATGTATAATGATATAGCATCCGCACATTAAATTAACCAAATCGCAAATAGGTTTAACCTAAACGCAAATAAGTTTCACCCAAGTGCAAATAGATTTATCCCAAACGCAAATAGAATTAACCCAATCGCAATTCGAATTAAACAAAACGCAAATAGAGTTAAACTATTAACAAATTATTTTAACCAAAACGCAAATTGAATAAACCTTAGCTTGATTTATTGTTCCAGGTGTACTTTTTGGGTATAATGGATTTTGGTACCATCCATAATTGTTAAAAAGCCATTATTAAGGGATTGGCCTTTTATTTTTGGTAAGTTCTTGGAAAAATGCGCAAAACTAGTTGAATTTACAATTGGGGTTTTGTCAAAATCTTATGGTGAACTTTTCCTACTGTTATAAACCTTCCATTTCTTCACCACACAGCTGGAACAACAAGTTGAGCCCGGGTTAATTCAATTTGCGTTTTGGTAAAAATGATTTGTTAATAGTTTAACTCTATTTGCATTTTGATTAATTCGAATTGCGATTGGGTTAATTCTATTTGCGTTTGGGTTAAATCTTTTTGCGCTTGGGTGAAACTTATTTGCGTTTAGGTTAAACCTATTTGCGATTTGGTTAATTTAATGTGCGAATGCTATAATAATAATTATAATAATCATAGAAATTTTAATAATTACAATATTTATCAAAAATAAAATAATTATAAAATTTCTAACAATATAATATTTTTATTATCCTTTTCATTGATCATTTATTTTATTTATTTATTATTTACTATCTATTATTTATTATTTATTATTTATTATTTATTATTTATTATGTATTATTTCTATTTTTTTTGTATGTTTTTTTTTTGTCATTGATAACACTGGTCAACAAACTTTTAAGTTTTTTTTTGTTACAGAAATGTGCAAAAATATATGGGTAGGTGCGAGGCTGGGTGTATGCATGGTTTCTTTTGCATTTTAAAATTTGTATTTAAAGAAGCTTTGAATTTATCCAATACATATATCCAACATTAATTGTAACTTTATCATTTTAAGATCTTTAAATTGGAGAGCTTGTATTAAAAGTGACACAAGGCCACATTGGCCTTAAGTCACTTTGCAAAAGTAACACTAGGCCAACTCTTAAAATATGGCCTTATGTCGCTTTTGTTAACTAACATAAGGCCAAATTTGTTTGTGACTTAAGGCCAAACGTAAAATGCAAAAGAAACTTTGCATACACCCAGCTTCGCACCTACCCTAAATCCTATAATGTGCCCAAGCTTTCCAGGGGGCAGCATGCCCCCCCATACATACCTCACTGTTTACTCGCCGTTATGCTTTTCCTTATATAAATACAGTGCTATAGCACCCAGTATTAAGGCAAATAAACTGTGAGGTTTGTATTGGAGTAGGTGCGAGGCTGGGTGTATGCAAGGTTTCTTTTGCATTTGAAGAATCTGGATTTAAAGAAACTTTGAATTTATCCTATATATCCAACAATAATTGTAAATTTATCATTTTTAAATCTTTAAATTAAAGAGCTTATTATAAAAGTGACACAAGGCCAAATTGGGCTTATGTCACTTTGCAAAAGCGGCACTAGGCTAACTCTTAAAATTTGGCCTAATGTCGCTTTTGTTAAGTGACATAAAGCCAAATATTCAAATTTGGCTTTATGTCACTTGGCCTTATGACACGGCACCGTAAAAAAACCTTGTTGACCAATGTAATTTATTATTCATCATTCATCATTTATTTAATTATTATTTATTATTATTTTTTTATTTTTATTATTTGTTATTTTAGTTATTATTGCTCTCATTATTTTCATAATATTTTGTTCTAATCAAAATAAATATATCTCTTCATGTTCAACGAATTTAATTTCAAAAAAGAATATTTTAATTCACTTTAATAGTGAATAAGGTGCTATAAGCGAGAAATTGGGTTATTTTAAACAATTCATTTACTGAAACTTAAACTGAAACGCTTTGCTTCTTTAATCAAGTGATTTAATTACTTTAACAAAGAAAGTGTGTTAATTCAACAGCATATACTTGCATTTCTAACTGAGTTACTTGTATATAATAACTGAGAAGCTTATTTACTTTCTGGGTGTGAAAATCATTTTTTTTAATTAGAAAAAAATATTTATATATGTATATCGAAAAAATGAAAAAACAATATTTTGCATAATTAATTACTATTTTATATTACTACATAAATATGTAATATTCCTTACCTTCAAATTTGGGTATATAATCTTCCAGGCCCCACTGTCGGAGCAAGCATGAGACGGCCTCGTCCATTTGATCATTCCGAAGTACGTTTTTCACAAAAAGTTCCTTACAGACTTGAAAAATATTTGCACTTGAATAAAAACTTTCAAAAAACAATTGTTTTGACTTAATGTTTATGAATATGACCACTTTAAAGTTATATTATTTGTAGAAGTTTTTTTTTTGCAACTGAAAACGAGATACAAGAACCGAACTGGACAAGAATAATTCACAGACTGTGAAACTGATATGTGAAAACTTGTCGAATAGCCCACATCTTGAGTGAGTAATTTAATTTAACCCCTTTCTCGTTTCATTTTACTCACTCAAATGGTTATAAACGAGACGTGATGCCATTTGATATTGGTATTAGTGTAACGGGAAAAGGCAGGCAGCAAACTCTTTCGTTTGAGTTAAGCCCCTACTCTATTAATATAACAAACACACACGATTAAATAACAAAAAAAACTGACAAAAAAAAACTTGAATTCTTAGAACAAAGGCCACATGCACATGCAATGTTTGTATTTGTGACTTGGGAGAGTGAGGCAACAGTTTGAGTAATTTAATCTAACCCTCTTCTCGTTTCATTTAACTCACTAAAATGGTTAAAAATGAGACGTGATGCCATTTGATATTAGTATTAGTGTAACGGAAAAGGCAGGCAGCAATCTCTCTCGTTTGAGTCAAACCCCTACTCTGTTAATATAACAAACACACGCGATTAAATAACAAAAAAAAACTGAAAAAACTTGAATTCTTAAAACAAAGGCCACACGCACATGCGATGTTGGTATTTGTGGCTTGAGAGAGTGAGGCAGCAGTTTGAGTAATTTAATCTTACCCTCTTCTCGTTTCATTTAACTCACTAAAATGGTTAAAAACGAGAAGAGACGCCATTTGATATTAGTATTAGTGTAACGGAAAAAGGCAGACAGAAAACCAGTGTTGCCAGATTGGTGGTTTTTCAAAGATCAGTATGATGGTGGGAAAATTGCATGGTAGGAAAATATTCCAAATTCTTTTTATAGCAGAAAAATAGTATTTTTTATTCTTTTGCGCATTTTTATCTTTGCTGAAAAATGTCCATGTTAAATACAACAACAATTTGGTATAATTCCGTAATTTTGTTGTATTTAACCTGGACTTTTTTAAGCAAGTAGTTTTCCCGAAAATTCACGTTGCGTTTTTGCAACGTTCGTCAAAAAAGGCAGCAAAATTATTGAGAACAAAAATCTTCCAATATGAAATATGAATCAACTTTATTTGAATATTTTTATAAAAAATGTATTGAATATAATCATCGGTTCAAAGGTAAAACTCACTTACTAACATTTTACACTTTTGAAGGAAATTAGACTGAAACATAGTTTTTGAAGCTAAAATTCAATTTCCGAAAATTTTTAAGTAAAGTTCCAGGGTATACTTTTCAGTGTCCTTATACAAAACGTGCAAAATGAGGCTTTTGAAATTAAAAAAATGCACTCAGTGAGTTTTACCTTTGAACCGACGATATACTGAGTAATGAAATTTGAAAGTTAACACCGAATAAATTCATAAGAGAATGTAGCTTTACATTATATCTAGATATATTTATAAATAGTGGGTTTTGTGTGATGCAGTGGGATATTATATTTTTTTTGCAGAAAAACGGTTTGACTGGAACACTTGAACATTGTATCTTCATAAATTCATCAGTGCTGCATCGATTGCATTTGATAAAAGTGGCCAGTACCACTTTTTTCCTAAAAAAAGTAGTAGTAGTAGTAGTAGTAGTAGTAGTAGTAGTAGTAATGTTGTTTATTTCAAGTTTTCATTTCGTATGATACATTTACAATTGATTTAAGTAATTTAATAATTTCAGTTTTAAATTAAATAAAAGTTTTGGTAATAAAATTACAAAACAAAAGCAAAGTGATTAATTTTACATTAAACAAAATATTAACAATGACTTTCGTCGTCTGTCGCAATTGATTTACTTTTTGATTTGACACTCTAGACTTTAGTTTACAAATATAAGATATTTATGTATATATATTTTTACTATAGTAAATTAGTTATTGAACTCCTCAACAAGTTCTTTTCGATAATTTAGTGCAATTTTTAAATATTTGACAAGTGCATTCCAGTCTCTTTCACCATTCAAGAACTCGATGACACTAGCTGCATCCAGTGAAGCATTCCCTAAAGTTGACCGCCGCAGGCTTCTTAAGATAGAACACACGCCCAGGAAATGGAAAAGCGACTCTTCTTCGTTCATGTTACATAGAGAACAGTTAACGTTTTCACTAGATGTCCAACTTGTACCGTTTAGCATTATAAGTCCTGCTCTTGCTTTGAAGATCCAGCGCATTTTTCCTACAGCCCAGTCACCGGTCACATAGCTACACCCCTCATTATAATCCAGAATATGGTAATTTTAATTTAATTTTAATTTTAATTTAGCTTAATACAAGCATATATAAAAATATAAATAACTTAAATCTAAAACAATAGAGTACTTAAGACTAAATTAAAAATAAAAAGATTTAATGAGCAGGATGAGAGAAGGATTATGGGGAGAGTGCAAGTTTTAATTTAAGGGAGGTTTTAGAAAGGTTTAAATCAAAGACGGTGGAGTTGTTTACTTTTTGAAGCATTCTTGAAACAGGTTCGTTTTTACCGTACTCGGTACGGTGGAAGGGGATAGAGAATAGTGGTATTGACCTCAGAGGACGGAGGTTAGTGTTCAGAGTTATTTTCTCGAATAGACCTACGTTGTCAATGCCTCCAGTCAAAAGCTGGTGTACAAAAAGAATGTCAGCATTATCACGACGTTTACATAATGTTTGAAGATTGATTAATTTTAAGCGGTTTTCATAATGAGGAAGAACGTGTGGGTCATCCCAACAAAGGCCACGCAAAGCAAAACGAATAAATCTTCGTTGAATAGCTTCTATCCGTTGAATATGGACATGATGGTAAGGTGACCAGACCTGAGAGGCATATTCAAGAAGAGGTCTAACAAAGGTTATGTACAAAGACTTAGTGACATAGGGATCTGAGAATTCTTTGGACCAGCGTTTGACAAATCCAAGAGTAGAATTAGCTCTATTGATAATGTGTTCATAATGGGCACGAAAATTGAGTTGGTTATCGCAAACAACACCTAAGTCGCGAATGGAAGTGACGATGGGAATAGGTTCGTTATTAATGAAATATTTACGCTGTAACAAGGTAGGGCGCTTGCGAGAGTAAGTAATGGCTTGATATTTATTCACATTCAGTTCAAGAAAGTTATGTTGGCACCAGGTAGAGAAATTATTTAGGTCTGTTTGAAGTAATTGAGCATCAGCCAAGCATATTATATGCTTAGAAATGCGCATGTCATCAGCATAAATCTGAAGCTCAGATCCAACAAGTACAAGTTCAACATCATTAATAGCAAGCAAAAAAATTAAGGGACCTAAATGACTTCCTTGTGGGACACCAGATGTTGAGCGGATAGGTTTCGAAATACATGATCTAAATAGGACTGTATACTGACGGTCGTTGAGATAAGACTGAAGCCAAGATATAAATAATGATGGAAATCCATAAGCTTTAAGTTTAAAAATGATTACCCTATGAGAGACTTTGCCAAATGCTTTACTAAAATCGGTTGCTATTGCATCAACTTCATTGCCAGCTTCAAGGGCACATAAGGTATTGGACACGAATTCGGTAAGATTGGTGGTTGTTAAGAAAACCATGTTGTTTAATAGAGAAAAGGGAACTACAATGAAGAAGCAAGGTATCATAAATAATACTTTCAAACAGTTTAGGTATACAGGAAAGTTTGGCAATGGGTCTATAGTTTGAGATATCGTTTTTACATCCTTTTTTATGAACAGGGATAATGAAGGATTCCTTCCATACTTTGGGGAATAAGCCTTGAGAGATTGAAAGCTGAAAAAGAGCAGTGAGTGGTTGTGCTAAATAAGAAACGCATTTTTTAAGAACTACAGAAGGAATCCCATCAGAGTTAATGGGGGAAAAAGCTTGTAGAAAGAAATCAGCAAAAAGATTTGATATAGTTTTTGGATCGGTTGATGACGTATCAGAGTATTTAAATGATGAAGGGTAGCCATCGGATTTTCTTTTTGAATTTATAAATTGAAAAAATGTTTGGGATTCGAGATTAAATCAGATTGAGTTTGGATGAGGTAATTGGAGTAAAGTGATTCACTCAAGTAGGAGAAGTTGTTATGAGCTGAGACATAATTAAAGAAGTCTTCATTTGATTTCCACCTGACATATTTTTTCCAGAGTTTGTTCCTCTTGTTCCTGAGAGAGCGCAGTTCCTTATTATACCAGGGAGGTGAGGAAGAAAAATGTTTTTTAGACGACAATGGAATGGATTGTGAAAAACATTTTTGGATGAGAGCATAGAAGGTTGCAATCTTAACGTCAATGCTAGATTCGTTGGAAATAAGATCAAAATCGATATTTTCAAAAATATTAATAAGTTTATTGAAATCTGCTTTACGAAAATCAAAAATTTGCGATGTGATGGGGTAAGGTAAGATTTTATCGCATTCAAAAGCAAAAGTAAGAGAAAGGGGGGGGGGTGATAATTGTCGAGTCTGGATAGAAGATGAGAACTTTGTATGACATCGGTGTTATGCGCATCGGATGAGAAAATCAAATCTAATTGCCTTAATAAACAATTTTTTACACTACTCATCTGATAGAGGTTTGAAGAAAGAAGACGATCAGTAAAAAGGATTTCCTTTTCAGAGGTAGCATTGGATGAAACGAAATAGAGCTCATCATACGGTTGGATAGAGACACTTTTACGCAGATAAGCTCCAAGTTAGATGTATTAGGGATGTTTAAAAGAGAAGAATCAAGGTTGGAATGAAGTGCTAAGAGAACGCCACGACCAGAGGTGGAGGGATCTACATAAAGACTCGCTTCGGAAACTGAAATATCTTTTCGATATACATTAAAATCAGAGGTGAAAAATTCAGTGCTATGAAAATCAGGGGTAAGATTAGTTTCAGTGAGAGCAAATATATCGTGAGGAAGTTTTTGGGAATTTAAGTACACGTCAGAGCTTTTAGTTCGTAAACCCCTAACATTTTGATAGTAGATGGATAGGAAATGGGTTTTATTAAGGTTTGAATTAAGATGGTTAGGAACGAAAGGGATTTTGATTCTGATTTTTATGAGGTTTCGAAAGCTGCTTAGAATCAACGAATGAAGCAAAAGTGGATAGATCTTTTTCAACATCAGAGGGAGTCAGGTTTAAATTTTTGTGGAATAGAGTAAATATTCTCAGGAGCTCACTAGTATCGGTTGGAAGACCTTCTCGATGAATGGATACCATTAAGTTGGTTCTAGTCATGCCATCAATACATATAGAATCATGCTTATCATGAAGATATGCCAGATACAAGCGCACGTTTTCGTAAATGCGATGGTCTCGGAGGCGAGAGAGAACGTATCGGCCGTCGTCGTTTAGATCGGCGAATTTTCTCGTTATTTTAACAATTGGGGGATTAAGGAGATCAAGGAATGTGGGCGATGTTTTGGATAACTTATTGCTAGCAAGAATGTGATGTGAGGTCGAGGGAGAATTGAAATTTTGATTAAAAGAAGTACTTGGGCTATTTGTAGGATTAAGGGAACTCAATTTTTGTGATGGATTAAGAGTGTGAGAGTGGATGAAATTGGGGTATTTAGGAGTAGAGGGATTAGAGTGTTGCGGTAGATCAAATGATACTTTTCTATTGATGGATGTACTAGGAGCATCTGAATATAGGGGAGGAGAAGAACGAGGAAGAAACTTAGATGTAGGCTTACAATAAAAATGATGAGATGATCGATGAATCCATGGTTGTATAGATATACCATCAAGTTTGAGAATACTGTTGGATGGATTGAGAAAGAGCCATTCATATTTAATTGGAATCTCTATTTTGAACGATGGGAATCTTTTCGATACTGGTTGGACAACTACGTCGGTTATACTATATTTCTTACTGAATGGTCGTTGAAGCCAGGATATATTAGCAATTCTTGGAGCGCAACTCAGAAAAAAAGAAGAGGAAGGCTTGATGTTAGATTTATGAAGACGTGCAAGGCGGTTGTCCCATTCAAGTTTTGTCCATAAAGTTCCAAATTTTGTGATCGTATCTGTAGACAAGCTGATATTTGAGTGCTCAGCAGGGATATCCAAATTATGAAGTTCGGCAAATAATGAATTATTATTGGTAGAAGTGGATGTTGATGGAGCAGATGATGAAGGCGTACAATCTTGTGGAGCAGTTGAGTTTATGTTGGTTAGCTCGCTACAGTTCCCAAGATCTTCTAGTTCAAACTGTAGCGTTTTATTGTTGCGAGTGTCGGGGTCGTGTGATGCTAAGTTATTATTGCTAGAGATTAGTCTCATCTCATCAGACATCTCAGATAAAGCGGAACGAATGGCAGCGGATTCTTTGATTAAGACGTCGGCAAGTATTATGGAGTCGTTGGTAATTCTATTTTTAGTCGCTGTATAATCCGCATCAATAGTTGAGAGTACAATTGATTGATCGTTTAAAGATTCAGCAATCCTTGAACAGCTATCTTCAATGTTGTTGATTAAACCAATAGTTGGTGCATGTGAAGATTTGAGAGCCGTAATAGAGTTGGTAATCTTCGTCAGCTGGGTATTAAAATTGTTGGAAATTGAACAAAAGTTATCAAGACTTTCGGAAAATGTTCGGAAGTTCTTCTTTAGAAGTAATTCAATATTGGAAAGTTGTGATTTAAGACCCATTTGGTGATTTTCGAGGGTTCTGGAGGTGGAGTCGTTATTTTCGGCCATTAGTTCATCAGATCTACTAAAACTCTGCCGCAAACTCTTCTTGAGCTCAGCTATATCACCTGCCAATTCGCTGACTCGTTCATTGTTACAATTTAGTGCAAGCATTAAATGAGAAAGTGTGATATTCCTACATTCTTCGCAATAAAAGTTGAAATGCACGGAAAATTCTGCTAGATGAGGCTTAGCGCTTCTACTTAGGCCAGCACATATAGGATGGAATACTTTGCCACAAATACCCTTACAAATCACCCATTCATTAGTTTTTTTTTGCTAATAGTACAGTTGTTATTTGCGCATGAATAATCCATTTCAATTGGGCTCAATTATTGTGGGGTTGAGTTTTTTGGTTTTAAAATTTCTTTTTTTTTAGATTGCTTTTTTTTCTTAATTTTCAAAATTAATAATTTTATTTTTCGCAGTGTAGCAATTAAGATTAAGCTTTGAATCGGAACAGTTTGGTTGTGAAATATGATAAAGCTTATTATTGGTTTAGAAATTAACTAGGTAGAGCTTCAAATTCGATTTAATATTGTGAATGATCCTCGATTGCAATAACATGCAAATGTTGTTGTTGTTCGATTGGCAATAAAAAATAAATAATAGGTGTGTAATATCGATAAAGCTTACGGCAGAACATCTACTAAAAATTGCACTCACCAGGACAGATGAGACAAATGCATTTGGATGCAAAACTTTATTAAAGTGATGAGGTCGATCGAATGGAAAATGTGAAAGAGCGCTGGGGGCCAGATTATATTATTCCAAGATAAGTCCGTAGGTTGGATTTCTTTCAATTGAGGTATTACAGATGTGTATAAAAAGAAATTATGTTTTGTATGTAGTTTCAATGGTCGCTTCGACTTGGCAGAACATATACCAAAACAAAGATTAGCACTCACCGGGGAGATGAGACAAAGCTACTTTCGAGAACTTGGGGGAGGGAGATGGTTAATAATATTGAAAGTTCTGAGACCACTCAAATTGAAATAGTTAAATGTATTTTTGCTTTTTTTATTTTTTTTTTTAATTTATTTTTTAATTAATTATTATGTTAAGGAAATCCAAACAAATATAACACTCGCGAAAACTATATAATACAGCAACTTCGAGGTATTGTTCTTAACAATTTAAAATAAGTTGACGATTTAATTTGATTGAAAATAAAGAAAAAATTTTCGGAGGTACACTTTTGAACAGGCAAGAGGATCAAAGCCAGGGTTCGGAATGACACGCCATCTACCACCAGGGAAAACAAATGTTTATTAGCTACTAGCTCATCCAACTGCCTTATACTTTCCCGACTTAGGAAGTTTTCCCACCTAAAATAAGTATGTTAAAGTTGCTTGTAGCATTATCAAACAAATTAGCTCCACCATTGACATTGGAATTTTGACGTGTTTCTTCTTTTTTCGATAAAATCGTTTTGCATGTTCAATTGATTGGTCCATCAAATGATTTGATAAACTGTTATACAATAGAATTATCGATCAAATGACAATTGCAATTTCATTTTTCTCGCCAAATGCAAAATCAATCGAACCACGACTTTTCTTCTTGATTTCTTTTAGAGGTCAACTCTGCTCTACCAGTTCTATTTTCAACTGTACAAGAATCACTGCCAATAATATCACAGGTTTAAAAATATCGGTTAACTTTTCGACACGTAAAATTAAGAACGTTTTAAGAGTATTTTCTTACGCCGAACTCAAATCCGTTATCCGTTTTTCCGTTTTTTATAAAAATATAAATAACTTAAATCTAAAACAATAGAGTACTTAAGACTAAATTAAAAATAAAAAGATTTAATGAGCAGGATGAGAGAAGGATTATGGGGAGAGTGCAAGTTTTAATTTAAGGGAGGTTTTAGAAAGGTTTAAATCAAAGACGGTGGAGCTGTTTACTTTTTGAAGCATTCTTGAAACAGGTTCGTTTTTACCGTACTCGGTACGGTGGAAGGGGATAGAGAATAGTGGTATTGACCTCAGAGGACGGAGGTTAGTGTTCAGAGTTATTTTCTCGAATAGACCTACGTTGTCAATGCCTCCAGTCAAAAGCTGGTATACAAAAAGAATGTCAGCATTATCACGACGTTTACATAATGTTTGAAGATTGATTAATTTTAAGCGGTTTTCATAATGAGGAAGAACGTGTGGGTCATCCCAACAAAGGCCACGCAAAGCAAAACGAATAAATCTTCGTTGAATAGCTTCTATCCGTTGAATATGGACATGATGGTAAGGTGACCAGACCTGAGAGGCATATTCAAGAAGAGGTCTAACAAAGGTTATGTACAAAGACTTAGTGACATAGGGATCTGAGAATTCTTTGGACCAGCGTTTGACAAATCCAAGAGTAGAATTAGCTCTATTGATAATGTGTTCATAATGGGCACGAAAATTGAGTTGGTTATCGCAAACAACACCTAAGTCGCGAATGGAAGTGACGATGGGAATAGGTTCGTTATTAATGAAATATTTACGCTGTAACAAGGTAGGGCGCTTGCGAGAGTAAGTAATGGCTTGATATTTATTCACATTCAGTTCAAGAAAGTTATGTTGGCACCAGGTAGAGAAATTATTTAGGTCTGTTTGAAGTAATTGAGCATCAGCCAAGCATATTATATGCTTAGAAATGCGCATGTCATCAGCATAAATCTGAAGCTCAGATCCAACAAGTACAAGTTCAACATCATTAATAGCAAGCAAAAAAATTAAGGGACCTAAATGACTTCCTTGTGGGACACCAGATGTTGAGCGGATAGGTTTCGAAATACATGATCTAAATAGGACTGTATACTGACGGTCGTTGAGATAAGACTGAAGCCAAGATATAAATAATGATGGAAATCCATAAGCTTTAAGTTTAAAAATGATTACCCTATGAGAGACTTTGCCAAATGCTTTACTAAAATCGGTTGCTATTGCATCAACTTCATTGCCAGCTTCAAGGGCACATAAGGTATTGGACACGAATTCGGTAAGATTGGTGGTTGTTAAGAAAACCATGTTGTTTAATAGAGAAAAGGGAACTACAATGAAGAAGCAAGGTATCATAAATAATACTCTCAAACAGTTTAGGTATACAGGAAAGTTTGGCAATGGGTCTATAGTTTGAGATATCGTTTTTACATCCTTTTTTATGAACAGGGATAATGAAGGATTCCTTCCATACTTTGGGGAATAAGCCTTGAGAGATTGAAAGCTGAAAAAGAGCAGTGAGTGGTTGTGCTAAATAAGAAACGCATTTTTTAAGAACTGCAGCAGGAATCCCATCAGGGCCTGAAGAAAAATCGTCATTAAGCAGGCGGATTTTATTAATTACTGATGATACAGGGATGCTTATGGATGTTAGGGAGGTTTGGGAGCAGCCGTTCATATAGCTGAAGTAGCTAGGATCAACATCAGAGTTAATGGGGGAAAAAGCTTGTAGAAAGAAATCAGCAAAAAGATTTGATATAGTTTTTGGATCGGTTGATGACGTATCAGAGTATTTAAATGATGAAGGGTAGCCATCGGATTTTCTTTTTGAATTTATAAATTGAAAAAAATGTTTGGGATTCGAGATTAAATCAGATTGAGTTTGGATGAGGTAATTGGAGTAAAGTGATTCACTCAAGTAGGAGAAGTTGTTATGAGCTGAGACATAATTAAAGAAGTCTTCATTTGATTTCCACCTGACATATTTTTTCCAGAGTTTGTTCCTCTTGTTCCTGAGAGAGCGCAGTTCCTTATTATACCAGGGAGGTGAGGAAGAAAAATGTTTTTTAGACGACAATGGAATGGATTGTGAAAAACATTTTTGGATGAGAGCATAGAAGGTTGCAATCTTAACGTCAATGCTAGATTCGTTGGAAATAAGATCAAAATCGATATTTTCAAAAATATTAATAAGTTTATTGAAATCTGCTTTACGAAAATCAAAAATTTGCGATGTGATGGGGTAAGGTAAGATTTTATCGCATTCAAAAGCAAAAGTAAGAGAAAGGGGGGGGGGTGATAATTGTCGAGTCTGGATAGAAGATGAGAACTTTGTATGACATCGGTGTTATGCGCATCGGATGAGAAAATCAAATCTAATTGCCTTAATAAACAATTTTTTACACTACTCATCTGATAGAGGTTTGAAGAAAGAAGACGATCAGTAAAAAGGATTTCCTTTTCAGAGGTAGCATTGGATGAAACGAAATAGAGCTCATCATCTGATACTTCCCAGATAAGTCTTGGTAGATTGAAATCACCAACAATCAGGACATCATCTTCGGGGCTAGTTAGCTCAACGATATAATCAGTTGCATCAACAAAGAGTTGATATACATTTGTTGGCTGGGCGGGTGGTATGTAACAGCACAATATGTAAAGGAAACGGTTGGATAGAGACACTTTTACGCAGATAAGCTCCAAGTTAGATGTATTAGGGATGTTTAAAAGAGAAGAATCAAGGTTGGAATGAAGTGCTAAGAGAACGCCACGACCAGAGGTGGAGGGATCTACATAAAGACTCGCTTCGGAAACTGAAATATCTTTTCGATATACATTAAAATCAGAGGTGAAAAATTCAGTGCTATGAAAATCAGGGGTAAGATTAGTTTCAGTGAGAGCAAATATATCGTGAGGAAGTTTTTGGGAATTTAAGTACACGTCAGAGCTTTTAGTTCGTAAACCCCTAACATTTTGATAGTAGATGGATAGGAAATGGGTTTTATTAAGGTTTGAATTAAGATGGTTAGGAACGAAAGGAATTTTGATTCTGATTTTTATGAGGTTTCGAAAGCTGCTTAGAATCAACGAATGAAGCAAAAGTGGATAGATCTTTTTCAACATCAGAGGGAGTCAGGTTTAAATTTTTGTGGAATAGAGTAAATATTCTCAGGAGCTCACTAGTATCGGTTGGAAGACCTTCTCGATGAATGGATACCATTAAGTTGGTTCTAGTCATGCCATCAATACATATAGAATCATGCTTATCATGAAGATATGCCAGATACAAGCGCACGTTTTCGTAAATGCGATGGTCTCGGAGGCGAGAGAGAACGTATCGGCCGTCGTCGTTTAGATCGGCGAATTTTCTCGTTATTTTAACAATTGGGGGATTAAGGAGATCAAGGAATGTGGGCGATGTTTTGGATAACTTATTGCTAGCAAGAATGTGATGTGAGGTCGAGGGAGAATTGAAATTTTGATTAAAAGAAGTACTTGGGCTATTTGTAGGATTAAGGGAACTCAATTTTTGTGATGGATTAAGAGTGTGAGAGTGGATGAAATTGGGGTATTTAGGAGTAGAGGGATTAGAGTGTTGCGGTAGATCAAATGATACTTTTCTATTGATGGATGTACTAGGAGCATCTGAATATAGGGGAGGAGAAGAACGAGGAAGAAACTTAGATGTAGGCTTACAATAAAAATGATGAGATGATCGATGAATCCATGGTTGTATAGATATACCATCAAGTTTGAGAATACTGTTGGATGGATTGAGAAAGAGCCATTCATATTTAATTGGAATCTCTATTTTGAACGATGGGAATCTTTTCGATACTGGTTGGACAACTACGTCGGTTATACTATATTTCTTACTGAATAGTCGTTGAAGCCAGGATATATTAGCAATTCTTGGAGCGCAACTCAGAAAAAAAGAAGAGGAAGGCTTGATGTTAGATTTATGAAGACGTGCAAGGCGGTTGTCCCATTCAAGTTTTGTCCATAAAGTTCCAAATTTTGTGATCGTATCTGTAGACAAGCTGATATTTGAGTGCTCAGCAGGGATATCCAAATTATGAAGTTCGGCAAATAATGAATTATTATTGGTAGAAGTGGATGTTGATGGAGCAGATGATGAAGGCGTACAATCTTGTGGAGCAGTTGAGTTTATGTTGGTTAGCTCGCTACAGTTCCCAAGATCTTCTAGTTCAAACTGTAGCGTTTTATTGTTGCGAGTGTCGGGGTCGTGTGATGCTAAGTTATTATTGCTAGAGATTAGTCTCATCTCATCAGACATCTCAGATAAAGCGGAACGAATGGCAGCGGATTCTTTGATTAAGACGTCGGCAAGTATTATGGAGTCGTTGGTAATTCTATTTTTAGTCGCTGTATAATCCGCATCAATAGTTGAGAGTACAATTGATTGATCGTTTAAAGATTCAGCAATCCTTGAACAGCTATCTTCAATGTTGTTGATTAAACCAATAGTTGGTGCATGTGAAGATTTGAGAGCCGTAATAGAGTTGGTAATCTTCGTCAGCTGGGTATTAAAATTGTTGGAAATTGAACAAAAGTTATCAAGACTTTCGGAAAATGTTCGGAAGTTCTTCTTTAGAAGTAATTCAATATTGGAAAGTTGTGATTTAAGACCCATTTGGTGATTTTCGAGGGTTCTGGAGGTGGAGTCGTTATTTTCGGCCATTAGTTCATCAGATCTACTAAAACTCTGCCGCAAACTCTTCTTGAGCTCAGCTATATCACCTGCCAATTCGCTGACTCGTTCATTGTTACATTTTAGTGCAAGCATTAAATGAGAAAGTGTGATATTCCTACATTCTTCGCAATAAAAGTTGAAATGCACGGAAAATTCTGCTAGATGAGGCTTAGCGCTTCTACTTAGGCCAGCACATATAGGATGGAATACTTTGCCACAAATACCCTTACAAATCACCCATTCATTAGTTTTTTTTGCTAATAGTACAGTTGTTATTTGCGCATGAATAATCCATTTCAATTGGGCTCAATTATTGTGGGGTTGAGTTTTTTGGTTTTAAAATTTCTTTTTTTTTAGATTGCTTTTTTTTCTTAATTTTCAAAATTAATAATTTTATTTTTCGCAGTGTAGCAATTAAGATTAAGCTTTGAATCGGAACAGTTTGGTTGTGAAATATGATAAAGCTTATTATTGGTTTAGAAATTAACTAGGTAGAGCTTCAAATTCGATTTAATATTGTGAATGATCCTCGATTGCAATAACATGCAAATGTTGTTGTTGTTCGATTGGCAATAAAAAATAAATAATAGGTGTGTAATATCGATAAAGCTTACGGCAGAACATCTACTAAAAATTGCACTCACCAGGACAGATGAGACAAATGCATTTGGATGCAAAACTTTATTAAAGTGATGAGGTCGATCGAATGGAAAATGTGAAAGAGCGCTGGGGGCCAGATTATATTATTCCAAGATAAGTCCGTAGGTTGGATTTCTTTCAATTGAGGTATTACAGATGTGTATAAAAAGAAATTATGTTTTGTATGTAGTTTCAATGGTCGCTTCGACTTGGCAGAACATATACCAAAACAAAGATTAGCACTCACCGGGGAGATGAGACAAAGCTACTTTCGAGAACTTGGGGGAGGGAGATGGTTAATAATATTGAAAGTTCTGAGACCACTCAAATTGAAATAGTTAAATGTATTTTTGCTTTTTTTATTTTTTTTTTAATTTATTTTTTAATTAATTATTATGTTTAGGAAATCCAAACAAATATAACACTCGCGAAAACTATATAATACAGCAACTTCGAGGTATTGTTCTTAACAATTTAAAATAAGTTGACGATTTAATTTGATTGAAAATAAAGAAAAAATTTTCGGAGGTACACTTTTGAACAGGCAAGAGGATCAAAGCCAGGGTTCGGAATGACACGCCATCTACCACCAGGGAAAACAAATGTTTATTAGCTACTAGCTCATCCAACTGCCTTATACTTTCCCGACTTAGGAAGTTTTCCCACCTAAAATAAGTATGTTAAAGTTGCTTGTAGCATTATCAAACAAATTAGCTCCACCATTGACATTGGAATTTTGACGTGTTTCTTCTTTTTTCGATAAAATCGTTTTGCATGTTCAATTGATTGGTCCATCAAATGATTTGATAAACTGTTATACAATAGAATTATCGATCAAATGACAATTGCAATTTCATTTTTCTCGCCAAATGCAAAATCAATCGAACCACGACTTTTCTTCTTGATTTCTTTTAGAGGTCAACTCTGCTCTACCAGTTCTATTTTCAACTGTACAAGAATCACTGCCAATAATATCACAGGTTTAAAAATATCGGTTAACTTTTCGACACGTAAAAGTAAGAACGTTTTAAGAGTATTTTCTTACGCCGAACTCAAATCCGTTATCCGTTTTTCGCTATTAGCTCTGGTTTTCAAGATATTACCGTTAGAAAGTGCAAAAAAAACACTTTTTCTTCATTTTTGAGGTTATATAACTATGAGCACTATTTTTTCTTTTTTTTTTTAAGGTATATATTACACTGATTCAAAAATAAATAAAATGTCTTCGGTTTTCAATGCCACTACCTTTTTAGTTAGAGTTTAGTGAAATAATAATCCTGGGAAAAATTTCAGACCTTTAGGTTAATATTTAGAGGTTGCTCATCGCTACTTTCTGTTTTCCATGCAAATCGTATGGGAACTTTTTTTGTATTCCTTCTATACTCTATAACTTTAGAAGCAGCTATCATACAGAAATGATCAAGGTAAAATCTAAAAGAAGATTTGGTGTTCTTTAAAAAAGGTCCCTACTTCTTATCTTATTAATGTACTCCTTCCAAAGTTATTCAAGGTCAAAGTAGTATTCATGGTGAACTTAAAAGTTTTTTTGGATGTTTTTTTAAAGCCAACAATCCATTATTAAATTAACTTTTTAAAAAAAGTTGTTTTTGTAAATATTTTTTGAAAAAAAAAAATTAATTTCAAACATAAGTTTAAAAAATTAAAAAGTGATTTTATTTTTTAAATATCTTTTTGAAAAATATTTCGTTATCAAGTACAATTTTTGTTTACGGATTTCAATACCTTCCTTAATTTTTAATCAGATGCTGAAAACCGCATGCTAAAATGTGTTTAGGTTTCTGAGAAAATTGAAAATTAAAATTCCTAATACCATAACTGGAAATTGGGTGTTTGTAGGAAAGAACAATTTGAATTCCAGGGCGTCAAATAACAGGAAACTTAGTTTTTGTTATTTTCAATTTTCTCACAAACTACAAAACATTTTAGCATGCGATTTTCAGCGGTATTGTATCTATGATGTTACTTAATAAAAAATTTAACTTAACTTAGTCTTCATCTGACTACACATAATTTAAAAAATGCTTTCTCTTTGATTTACGTCGTTTTCGACAGGAGTAGGTAAAATATTTTTAAATAGAATTTTTAGTGTAGATTTCAAATCTGAAATCCATTTTTTTGCTATCAGCTCAACTTTTGGAAAAAAAATTAAAAAATCACCCGTTTTTGACCACAGTTTTAATTTATATTTGAAATAACTCTAACAAATTAAAACAAAGTGTAATGGAACTGCACGGTTTACATGAATTTTGGTCCGTTTCACGTACAAGAGACCAAAAATAGTCACTTAACATACCATCATCCCAAAAAGCTTTGTAACTTTTCTCTATGTTTTCTAAATCTTGGTGAAGTCACTCTCCTTGCTCATCATCATCACAATATATTAAAAAATGCAACTGAGGATTTCTCGAAAAGTTAAAGAGATATTGGGACGATTAAAGCTGAATTTTGAAGAATAAGATTATTACTTTCAGAAATCTGTACAGTAAAAAAAAATCTATTCGCATAGTTACATAACCCCAAACATAGCGAAAAAAGGGTTCTTTTGCACTTTCTAATGGTCATATCTCGAAAACCAGAGCTTATGTCGAAAAACGGATAACGGATTTGAGTTCAGCACGAAAAATGACCCTTGGTTCAACTCCTACTTACTCATGTCGAAAACCTTTTAAACCTGTGTATTTAGAGTAGAATCCTACTGTGGATGGACATTTTGACGTTTATTCACAGTATGTTTCTACTAAGACTTTTATCAGCTGTGATCCTGCTGCCAATATTGTTTTTGGTATGCGCATAAAATCTAACTATACTGTGGATAGCTTTTCCAAAAAAAAAACACGGCTATTACATAGAAATACTGGTTTATAAGTAAGACCAATATACATAAATCCAACTGAGACACGGTCATAGGCATCCACAAGGATTTTTTCCACGGAGTGGGGGGAAGGGCAAATATTTTAAAAGGAGAAGGAGGGGTATCATTGACTACAGCAGTAAAAACAAAAGTTTTTATCAAAAATCAATGGTTGGAAGCGTGGTATCTTAGAAGACTGGAGGGTAAATGCACCCCATGCCCTTCCCCTTCCGGCCCCTATTAACACTGCATTCATACCAGGAAAATATACTTACGAATGTATGAATTATTGTTATTTTTTCTCAAAACTATATTTCGGTGGTGTTTGGTAGAAACATGACAACTCCATTTCAAAATTTGCGTCCTTACGCCCACTTTACATTGAGCTAGAGCCTAAACAGATTTACCGGCTTTTTTTATTTGGAATACTTATGGACATTACCTTTAGAAAATTATGTTTCAAATTTGAAGAAAATCGGTCCAACGGCTTAGGCTGTAGTTCAATGTAAGGTGGATGTAAGGATGCAAATTTTAAAATGGAGTTATCATGTTTCTAACAAACACCACAGATTTATTTGAAAGGATGCAAGCAAAAATTAAGAAAAATCTCTTGATCGCCCAAAAATGTTTAAAAGTAATAAAAATTAACGGTATTCCCGTACGGCCAGCTGCATATGGGATCGGGAACACAACATCATGGAAAAAGAAATTATGAAAACCGACCAAAAATCGTCAACAAGGCAGTAAAAAACAACAACAAAAAAGGTAGAGTATTGTCGAGTGGCACCAGAATACTTTTTCATCGATGGCCAGCTGCATAAGGGACCGAGAATGAAAACCGCAAGCAAATCTGAAGATCGCGAAAAATCATATTCAAAGCAATAAAAAACAATAACAAAAAAGGTAAGGGTATCCTCAAGTGGCGTGAAATACATTTTCTATCGGATTACTACCTGGATAAGGGAACAAGGAACACAATTACCCTAGAACAAGAAAAAAAATCTCTTTATCGACCAAAAATATTTGAAAGCAATAAAAAAAATCATCAACAAGCAAAAAATAACAACAAAAAAGGTAGAGTGGCGCGCGAATAGTTTTTTATCGGACGGCCAGCTGCATAGAGACATATAAGTTAATAAACACGTATTATGTTTTATTAAAAAAATATTTTTTCTTCAGGCAGATTGCCTGAACCTTTATTTTCAATTTGCAAATAACAACTCAAATTGATATCTTAACTGCACATGTATTTATAATTGAATATGGAAAGAATAGAACAAAAGGCATGAGTGATATGATTGAATATTAATTTACTTAGAATTTGGGTGATGATGACTGCAACTGGCCACTGCACCATGAAGTAATGTGTTCTCTGGAATTTGGGTGATGGGATTGCACTATTGCATCATTAAGTCTTCCCCTCTTAAATGCGATTGTCCTCGATCGCTTGAAGTGCATTAGGTCATAGAACTCTGCTGTCGGTATTATGTAAGTTGATAATGATGTAACTTTTGTTATTCAAAAGTAGGGTAGGTCATAAAATTTTGCTGTAGGTATTACGTGAGCTGGTGGTGATGAGATCGTTGACTTTGTTTCTTCTGAAATGACATGCAATGGTATTTCGTCTCGATTTGTTTCCATAGTTTTTATGGTAATGTTTGACTGATTGGATTTGGTAAGTAATGGCTTGCATATGGTTGATAGTGTGAATAGTATGCCAAGAAATATGATCAGCCCATATATGGTGAATTTGTGAGTTTTTTCTTCTATTTGAATTTGTTGTATTTCTTTTGTATTGTTGATGTGAAGTTCGTTGACCATTTCGAGTGATATGAGTTTGTGGTACTCTTTTTCTGCGGGAGAGGGTTGAAGTATTGCTGGAAGGATTTTATGGGTAGTTATTTCTCTTGAAGTAAACTGTTGATTATCGATAGTAAGGTTGGTATCGTGATATTTGATGAGAAACGTGCCAGTAAGATTTTGACTCATGTTTTTGGCCTTGATTGTTCCGTTGAAATTGTTAAGTAAGATGATGCCAGATGTTACTTCGTCAATGTAGGGAAGATGCTGACTGTTCATTAGGTTACACTCTGCTTTTAAACTTTTTAATAATTTAGCAATACATGTGGAGTTAGTTAGATTTACAATATTCTTAGTATTACAAATTGTTACATAGTTAATAGTTTTACAATTATTATTTATTGCGTAAATTTCATTTTTATTTCGTATGATATTTTCATATTTTATGTCAAGGGCCACTTTTCCCTTTTTAATAGGTTTTAACAACAATTTATCATAATTTGTTTCTTTTGTGATTGGTATACTTATAATATAAAGAAGTGAAGTCATGTTTGTTGCAATTTTAATTTCAGCAAAATTTAATGCTTCTTCAATAGTTTCGTAAGGAATCTTTTCTTTATCTAATGTATTTATAGCTAGGTTTATTTCTTCTTTTGACAATATTAATGAATTAATGATTCCCATTTTTGCCCAATTAATGGCAAGATTTATATTTTGCAATTTTTCTTTAATTATTTTTATCTTATATTGAAGTTTGGTTACAATTTTACTATTAACAGTGTTGTCTTTCTTTAAGAATTTTAAAATTTCATTATTAATTTTTGTTAGATTGTTTACTCTTTCGTTATGTAATTTATTAATAACAACTTGGTTATTATTGTTTTTTAAAAAGTTTGACATTTTCTTTTTTATAATTAAAAAATCGTCATGGTCAGGATTTCCTGCAATCCATTTCCATGCGGACCCAATAAAATTTAGTGATCTCTTTACTTTCCTGGTTTTGGGTTTAATATGTAAAATTAAATTTTTTATTTGTTCAACCTCATGCGAAATTAATGGGAATAATGTATGATTGCGGGTAATATTAAGATTTAAAGTCGGCGTAATATCTTCAATAAAATTTTGATATTGTTCAATATCAACGTCGTGTATTATTTTAAGGTTTCCTTCTTGTATTTTTGCCTGTCCAACATGTAGAGATACAAATTGTGAATTTGAGAAATCCAGAATTTGAATTTCTCCTTTAACGGTGATGAATAGTAGCCTGTAATTAAAATTTCTTATTTTAGTTTCTTATTAGACTTTTATGAATCGTTCTGCCTGATTCTGTTATAACTACTGTATTCTTGTTTTCTTTTACTATTTCTTTCGTGTATCTAAATGTCAATTTTGATCCTAATCTCTTATTATGTTTGACAAAAATCGTTTCACCGGGAGAGTAATGCTTTATTGGTTTTCTTTTTTTGTTATGGTATTCTAAATCTTTTTGCTGTTTTGATTTAAGGGTTTCAATATTAGAAGCACGAACTTTCTCAAATTCTTCGGGATTCAATCTGGGTATTCGCCCATGAAATAACTCAACAGGTTTTTTACCTGTGGTGGAATGAATTGAGAAATTGTATTCATTGACTGATCGTTCCAAGAGTTGCTCAAATGAACGAGGAGGTCCATCTGCTTTAAGGCATCTCATAATTTCCGATAATGTGGAGTGGAATCGTTCCACTTGTCCATTTACTTCACTTTTATATGGAGGAGTCGTGAAGACTTTAATTTGGAGGTCATCCTCTAACATGGAAGTAATTGATGCGGAATTCAGAGACTTTTCATTGTCAATAACGACATTTTCTGGAACGCAGAAGTAGAATAAAATGTCTAGAAGAGGTCTCTTTATATGTTCTATTGAACGAGATTCTATTATTTTTGCTTGCGCAAATTTAGTGAATTTATCTAATGCTGTTAGCACGAGGAATTTTTCTGTCGAAAATATGTCTATGTGTAAAGTATGACCTGGGTAATTTGGGATAGGAGTAGGTTCGATTACTTGCTTGTTTGGATGTCGGTCATATTTATTTGCTTTGCATACTGTGCAACGTTTTACCAAATTTTTGATCTTATTGTTCATCTGAGGGAAGTAATATTTTTGCAGAATTTGAAGTTTGTTTTCTTCAGCGTTTCGATGAGCTCTTTTGTGTTCTGTAAGCATTAATTCTTCTTGATCGGTTTCATTTTCTATGTCTTGCACAAGAGTTTGGGTAAATCTAATTTTATAATTTTTAAAGTGAGAAGGATAAATTTGTTGTATTTTTCCCATGACTTGTTCTGGTGTTGAAAGTCCGTTAATCAGATTGGGGTTCAGATATCTCTTAAAGATATCAATTATATCTTTTTCATTATATTTGCGCTTAATAATGGTGTGCCTGGTAAAATTCGAAAAAAGAGGTTTTATTTGATAACTGTCTTCATTACCTAGTTTTAAAATTATTTGATTACGGAAGACATTTATAGGGGATTCAACTGTAGGGATAAGATTATGAGAAGAACTTTCGGAACTATGCTGAGTCATAGTTAAAGAGTTTAAATGAGTTATTGGCTGAATTCTTGAGAGTGCATCAGCTATTACGTTAGTGTTACCTGGTTTATATTTTAACTCATAATTGTATTCTTCTAAGATGGCTTTCCATCTTTTCATTTTACTATTAGTATTCTTATTACTCAATGCGTATGTTAGTGGTTGATGGTCGGTAAATATTTGTACCTTTCTTGATCCGTATAGGAAATTTCTAAGGCTTGTTAAAGCCCAAATGATTGCTAACATTTCTTTCTCATTGGTAGCGTAGTTTTCTTCGGTTTTATTTACTGTCCGAGAAAGAAATGTAATTGGTTTATTATCTTGGGATAAGACTGCGCTGATGGCATAGTCGGAAGCGTCAGTTGTTAGTTCAAATTCCTTTTTAAAGTTCGGGTGATTAAGAATGACTTCCTTAGAAGTAAGAGCGTTTTTCAAATTTTTGAAGGCTTTCATCGCATTTGCGTCAAGCTGAATAATTTTTTTCTTAGATGCGTTTTTGGACACGCGTCCATCTTCCCCTCTTAAAAGAGAAGTTAGCGGTTTTGCTAACTTGGCATAATCTTGGATGAATCGTCTGTAATATCCACACATGCCGAGGAATGAACGAAGTTCTTTGAGGTTACGGGGCGGTGAAAGATTCACAATTGCCTCAACTTTAGCAGGATTTGTTCTTATGCCGTTGATACCTACTAAAAATCCTAGAAATTCTATTTCTTTTTTTAGAAATTCTGACTTGTCCAACTGGATCTTCATATTTGCTTTATTAAGTGTCGTAAAGACTAATTCTATGTTCTTTAGATGCTCGTCTTCGGACTCGCCAAAGATGATGATGTCATCTATATAAACATAGCAACGCTTGCCTATATGTTCTCTTAGGATATCATCCAATGTCCTTTGGAAGATTGAGGGAGCGTTCTTGAGACCAAACGGGAGTCTCAGGAACTCGTATTTTCCATTATTAATAGAAAATGCAGTTTTTTCTATATCTTCAGCCTTCAATGGTATTTGATGGAATCCACTTTTTAAGTCTATAATAGTAAAAAATTTATTTTTTCCTAATTGTGCCAGGACTTCAGTTATCTCTGGTATTGGATATTTGTCTGAAATAGTTATTGAATTCAGTTTCCTGTAATCAATGACCATTCTAAATTTTTTCTGACCGGAAGCGTCCATTTTCTTAGGGACTATCCATGCCCGTTCCCAAAAATCAAAATAAAATTGTTAAAAAAGTTTTTCCAAAACTTTCAAAAAAATATTTTCAGTTTTTTCGGCTAAGCCTTAGCGATTTTTGTTGTCTTTTTTAATTAATGCAGATTCAAAAAAAAAAAATGTGTTGCAAAACTAAATTGGTAAGATACAGCAGCCAAAAATTGGAAGAATAGACTATCAAATGAACCTAGATGTTCATAAAATAGCCTGAGCTTTTACTCAAGGGAAAGCGCATGATGTCGGTCAGGGAGGGGAGCGAAACTCATTCAAAAATTAGTATTAGCCAAGAAATCCATCAATTCCAAGATTCAACAGAAAACAAATTGGATGAAATGTATGAAAAATATCTTGATTAGGGGGGCAAGCGCCCCTCCCTACCCCCACTTGCGTACTCCCTTTGCCTTTAATATGCCCAAACGTGGTATTTATGCACTTATGTCAATTCATTTATGTATTGAAGTTGATTAAGATGCCGTTACTTCCTATGAAAATCGATTATTAAACACTTTTTAGCAATACGTAACATATTTTTTTTTCTGTTTCTAACAAAAAAAAAATTAATTTTGTATCATTACTACAAAAATATTTCATTATTCTCTCTACAAAAATAGCTTACATATGAAAAACATAAGAAATTAAATTTGTAAAAACAGCTTACATCGTTATAAGATGCCAGTGAACTAAAATTTTGATTTACAATAACCGCTTAAGTGATGTAAGTGAATGAGATGTAAATTATAGGTGTAAAAGACAGGCTTACAGATCCTTGTTTTCCGAATGCAAATAAAAATTACTTCATTCTTTCCCGACGTTTCGTTGGCTATTTTCCAACTTTTTCCAGGGACTGGGTTTTTATTTTACTGTAAATCAAATTCTGTTACAAAATGATAATTTCTTTACAATTTTTCTTACTTTTTACATTAATCGGTAATCAGAAAGCAACAAGACCTTACCGTATTTAGACGCAAAACTCCATAGACAAAACAATAAAATAGTTCTGGACTGGTTCTCCAAGGAAACATCTTCAGGTAGGATGATCAACTACCATTCAAATCAACCTATGAGCCAAAAAATCAACACGGCTACTAATTTCGTGAACAAAGTACTTGACATTAGTGACAAACAATTTCACAAAGAAAATATAACAAAAATTAAAAACATACTTAAAATGAACAACTATCCTTATTACATAATAAATGAACTCATAAATAACAAAATAAACCAAAATACAAGCAATAATAATAATAATAAAAAAACACTGACAGAAAATGAAACTGGCAACACTAAAACTTTCTTCAGCATTCCCTTTATACCAAAACTGACAAACAGCAAAAATCTACACGAAGTGATCAAACAAGACAAAATGAAAATGGCTTTTGCATACAAATCCAATTGCACGCTGAGAAAGCTTTTTTCGAATACAAAAACACCCATAGAAAAGCAACAACAACACAACGTTGTCTATCAAATCGCTTGTAAAGGGAATGAAGAAGACAACTGTGATATGGTGTACATAGGAACGACGAAAAGGGCACTCGGAGTGAGGATGGCTGAACATCAAGCTGACATTAGAAAGAAAAAAACAACAACAGGCTTAGCTCAGCACATACATGAGACCAACCACACAGCTGATTTTGACAACATAAAAATATTAGACAAAGAGAAGAGGGGAAACACAAGATACACACTAGAAAGCTTGAGAATACAAGAAAGACTGACGAAAGCAATGAACACGAAAGAAGATAAAGACAACATAAAATCAAACTACAATGTAGCCATCAAAAAAGTTCTGTGATATTAGCATCTAAGTTCTTGTTTGTAATTTTAATGTTTAAAGTCCAGATATATTAATTTATTTATTTATTTATTTATTTATTTTCAATGTTGTTAATGTTTTTAACTGTAATGCAAGTAAGGAGATAAGTGAGTGAATGCATTAGTAGTACCGATTAATGCTCCGAAAAAAGTAATGCGCAATTTAGAAAAAAATTTAAAAATCTTAGATTTTTCGATTTTTTTAAGTTGGTTTTTGTTAACTTTTCCTGCTTAAATTTTTTCCTAAAATTTTTTGAACTATCCATTCCAATAGAAAATTTAATTTTGAACAAAAAGTATTATAAGAAAAATTTTCAAATTCGGCTCAGTTTTCGAGTAATACCAAAAATACTGAATACTGGCCAGTGTGACCATTCTCTCAGAAACGCATGGGTGAATTTAGTAGCATTTTTGGTTTTAAGCATGCTTATGGGCCAAACAAACATATTCAATAATAAAAACCCTTGCACGTAATTGTTCCTTTTTAAAAGGTCTATTCAATAGGCTAGTAAGAGGATACCTGTGAACAAACTAACAATGGATCAAGAAGAAGAAGTGCGCAACCACATACAAAAGTTCCCATCGTATGAAAGCCATTATAGCCGTCGCCACACAACCCAAAAATATATTCATGGCAGTTTAAATCTTTCCATAATGCATCGGATGTATAGTGATGAAGTTTGTAGTCCTGTAAGTCTTACCAAATATTCAGAAATATTTAAAACGCTGAATTTAAAATTCAAAGCTCCCAAACTAGACACGTGTGCAACTTGTGATGGATTTGCATCTAAGATCAAAATAGCCCAGGATGAAAAAGAAAAACAAGTTTTGGTGGAGCAGAAACAAATTCATGTGAAAAAAGGAGACTGGCTTTGAACAAAAAAGGGTCGATAAGGAAAATGCTAAGCAAAACAACGATATGGGTGCGTTTGCGTTTGACCTACAACAGTGCCTACCAACACCATTCCTGAGAAACTCAGTTAGTTTTTATAAAAGGCAGCTGTGGACCTTCAATCCCACAATTCATGATTTGAAAACGAATGATTCGGGTTGTTTTATGTGGCACGAGGGAATTGCGCGGCGGGGTGGAAATGAGATTGCTTCATGCGTTTTCAAACACCTACAATCTTTGCATTCTTCAGTCACTAAAATAACGTTTTACAGTGACTCATGCTCCGGACAAAATAAGAACTCGTTTGTTTCTGCTATGTTCCTTCTGTTCATTAAAGAAAATCCTTCATTGGAGTATATAGATCATAAATTTTTGGAACCTGGCCACACCCACCTCGAGTGTGATTCTGATCATGCATTAATTGAACGAAAAAAGAAAAAATCCAATGTTGAAATTAGTGTGCCAAGGGACTGGTATCAGTTCATCGGAAGTATAAATTCAAAAATAAAAGTTGTTGAAATGAAAGAAACTGATTTCTTCAACTTTAGCGAAATTTCAAAAACAAATTTCAATTGGAAACGATGTAATTCAGAAGGCCAGAAATTTATATGAAACTCAGTACGGTGGATACGCTATACAAAAAACTATAACCAAATTTTGTATAAGTCAAACTTAAATCCTGAAGAACCATTTAACCTTTTACCGTTAGTCAAACGAGGAGCATCAACACTAACATTGGGTCACTTAAAAAATATTGAAGACCTACCAGTCTTATCATCAGATAAGAAAAAAGATCTTATGGGCTTATTGCAATATATAAATCCAGATTTCCATCCACTTTATAAAAGCCTTAAAACTAGCTGTACCGAACTCAATATTCATCCAGGTTTAAGAAGTGACGATGAAGATTAAAAAAAAATTATTTTTGTTTGTTTACTTTATGTTTAGTGTTTTTTTTTTTACTAATTAACATTGCATGAATTAAAGTGTGTTGTTTTTTTTGTATTTTTAATCGTATAAGTTTTAAGATAAATAAAATGTATTCTATCTCAAGGTGCAATGTTGTCTTATTCTTTGCTGAAAACTATCTAAAGTCGATATATTTTTCATTATTTGTTTAGGAATTAGAACTAAAATCGACATAAGAACTGGATATTTTAACACAATTGACGAGGAAAAACAGCTAAATTAGACTTTAGACCAAAACAAAAAAATGATTTAAAATGGAAAAACAACTAAACTCTAGATAGGATTTCTTATGATGAAAAACCTAAAAGGCCCTAACGACAAAAGTGTTAGTTTTGTCAATAAAATCGTTTACAGTTATTTTTTTCAAAAAATTTAATTTTGAGCTAAGACAGACTAAAATTATCTTTATTCCACTTTTTGTTTCCACACGATCGGAGTTTCCAATCGCTTACTACAGACATTTGTAATTTCAGGGGTTTGCGAAAAACTTTAAACTGCTCTCGTGAAAAATGAGTAAAACAGACTTAAGCGGTTTTTCCTTGTGGCCACAGATATTAAGCTTACATATTTTGTAAACCTTAACTTTAAATGGATTTGTTCTATGGAAATTGCAATTAGAGCCTTTGTCACCTCAGTAGTCCATCGCAAAGTTTCAATGAAACCTTATCTTGATACAACACTACATTCAAAATTCAAACATTGTCGGTGTCTGTTTTGTTCGATAAGTTGCTTCCGTATATGCTGACGTGCGTATTCATCGTTTAACTTGTGCGACTAGCCTTACAGTTCGCGAACACTGAAACCGAATCATTGGCCGATTTCGTGTTTGTGCTATTCGGACGACTGTCTCGGGTTGACTTGAAAGTTTGAAAGATTATGATTTGAAATGCCAAACTGTTACGGGTGTGACAGACTTATAATTTTAAATACGGGGTCAGTATTAAATTCAACGTCTTGAAATTTTGTCTGACAGTAGATCATAGTATTCTCCTTTTTTCCCCAAATTATTACATTAAACCAATTTTTTTTCTTCTAGTAATGAAACATAATTTGTTTTTGTCACGGGCGTGACACTAACCACTTTATGAATCAACCGCATAAAAACTAAAATTGTATTTCCTATTGAATAATTAAATGACACGAAAACATGCTTAGAGTTTTGATAAGAGCAAAAAACCACCGTTTCTCAAATTGTGAAACAATTATTTATCGAAAATAGGGTTTTGAGCTTCTGATAACAAAACGTGACTTTTGGAGACCTATTCTGCAAAGTGGTTAGATAATTTCACTTTCAATTATACATGCAATGGTTTATAACCGTCTAACGGTCGTTTTTTCTATTCCAAGTCAATTTTTTTTTTTTTTCGTAAAGGGTCGTTTTCTATGGAATCACCCATATAGGTTGATACTTAATACATATTTTTACATATATATATGCACATATTTAACATTATTACTCGATTAATTTCTTTGTGTGGACTTTCAACATAAGTATCGTATAAACATTCTATTCTATCAATATAATTACTGTAGTGCGACGACGATTGCATAACTTGGCAACTTAAACCCACTGCACGGATTCGTGTTTTGTTTTGGTTTTTTTATTCGTATACTCAGTTTCTTTTTGGGAGGCAATTCGTCAGTGCTTCTGAAGTGTAAATTTGATATTTCGATCTAATTAATTTAGGGACACTCGTTTGTTTTCGCCGGATTTTCCTTGTTCTTATTTAATCAATTCCAATTAATTAAAAACACATATCAATACATGGTGCGATTATCATGTCGAAATCCCGCGTATCAAAATCCCGTTTTTCAAAATCCCGGAAATCAAAACCCCGAAAATCAAAATCCCGCCGATCAAAATCCCGCCGTTTCTACTACTATGCGACAGCTCATTAATATTTTTGTTTCCTATGCAATTTGCAAATTGCGTTTAAAGATTGAAGTCGATTTTTTCGTATAATGCGATGCATTAGTTGAGGATGGCAAATACACACGAATAAACACCGAGGTGTGTATGGGAGGACATGCCATTATAGGCATACCATTATAGGCATGCCATTATAGGATCTGGGGTGGGTGCGAGGTTGGGTGTATGCAAAGTTCCTTTTAAAGAAAAAAATATCATTCACACACAATTCGAAAAAAAAATTAAAAAAGACAACAAAAATCGCTAAGGCTTAGCCGAAAAAACTGAAAATATTTTTTTGAAAGTTTTGGAAAAACTTTTTTACCAATTTTATTCTGATTTTTGGGAACGGGCACATTCCAAGATCACGAATATGCATTTTATAAGTCGCTAGGACGCTTAGTTAAGCCGCAAATCAAGGTAAAAGATGTAAACTTTGATGCCTCTAGGACGCTTAGTTTAGCCGCAAATCGCGTTTAAAGATAAAAGTTGATTTTTCGTATGATTCGATGCATCAATTCAGCGCCAGTGTCAAGTTTTCTTGAGAAACACTGCCTTGGGTGGAAAATAAACGCGAATAAACAGTGAGGTATGTATGGGGGGGCATGGTGCCCCCCTGCAACCCCCCTGCTTGGGCTCATTATAGGATTTGGGGTGGGTGCGAGGTTGGGTGTATGTAAAGTTTCTCTTGCATTTAAAGTCGCTTGGACGGATAGTTTAGCCGCAAATCAAGTTTAAAGATATAAACTTTGATGCCTCTAGGACGCTTAGTTTAGCCGCAAATCGCGTTTAAAGATAAAAGTTGATTTTTCGTATGATTCGATGCATCAATTCAGCGCCAGTGTCAAGTTTTCTTGAGAAACACTGCCTTGGGTGGAAAATAAACGCGAATAAACAGTGAGGTATGTATGGGGGGGCATGCTGCCCCCCTGCAACCCCCCTGCTTGGGCTCATTATAGGATTTGGGGTGGGTGCGAGGTTGGGTGTATGTAAAGTTTCTTTTGCATTTAAAGTCGCTTGGACGGATAGTTTAGCCGCAAATCAAGTTTAAAGATGTAGACTTTGATGCCTCTAGGACGCTTAGTTTAGCCGCAAATCGCTTTTAAAGATATAAGTCGAATTTTCGTGTAATGCGATGCATCAATTGAGCGCCAATGTCAAGTTTTCTTGAGCAGCTGTACCTATCATTCATATTTCGAAGAAAAATTAAAAACCGAAAAAAAAATTGGGAAAAGCTTAATTTTTCATTGAAATTTTCTTCAAAAAATCTTGTTTTTTTTATATTTTTCAAAAAAAAAATTCCAAAAAGTTTATATTTCTATATAATTTTTTTTTTCAAAAAAAAAAAAAATCCCACCTGCTTCCAGAATCCAGACCCACACTCTGTCCAGATCCAGACCCACCTCTGTCTTCTTTTAGACTACCGTTCCCCATCACCCAAACCGAAAAAAAATTCCCACCTCTGTCCAGAATCCAGACCCACCTATGTCCAGATCCAGACCCACCTCCGTCCAGACCCACTTATGCCCAGATCCGATGAAAATTGGTAGATCGGTAGGGCTTGAAGTTCTAAGAAAGAAAAAATTGAAAAATTGGTATTTTCCATTCAGAGGGCGTGGCATACACCCACATTCATTAAAATTTACATAAATTATATGGAGCACTTCCGATTGTTGTAGAACGATGAAAATTGGTCGATCGGTAGGGCTTGAAGTACTTAGAAAGAGAAAAATTGAAAAATTGGAATTTTCCATTCAGGGGGCGTGGCATCCACCCACATTCTTCAAAATTCTTGAAAATTATGTGGAGCACTTTCGATTGTTGTAGAACGATAAAAATTGGTAGGTCGTTAGGGCTTGAAATATTTTGAAAGAAAAAATTTGAAAAATTGGAACTTTCAGTTCAGGGGGCGTGGCATCCACCTACTTTATCAAAAGTTCTTGTAAACTATATGAAGCCCTTCTGATTGTTGTAGAATTATAAAACTTTGTAGAGCGGTAGGGCTTGATTATCACCTGGCAAAATAAATCTTTGCAAAAAGGAGTGAAATCACAACAAAAACATAAATGTTAAAAAAAGGAATCTATAACACGACTATTAAGTCCGAAACTATGCGAGACTATACCAGAACGTACAGTACTCGTAAGTGCGAAAACTTTAAACGGATGACTACGATTCACCAAACTATGAAAATGGAGGGCACTATATTGTAGCTTGGCTTTAAGTTGGCAACCCTAGGAGGAAAAGTGCCAAACAACATATATATAAAAATGGAGTTGGATGATTTCTATTGGTAGATACATTAATAAAGAAGGCGTATGAATAAAATATTAATGATGGAGTCGTGGGGATAAATTTATACAAAAACGGGGTCGGAGTTAGGCACAATTAGGATCTAGGAAAATTAAAATGCCGGTGATGGTTGGTATGGTAAATAGGTAAATATCATTGACAGGGCCGCAAGGAGGTACATTTATACGAACACGGAGTCGGAGTTATATATTGTTTTGGATGTACATAAATAGGTAAATATGGTTGACAGGGAGGCAAAGGAGAATGAATATCTCAGGGTACGGAAATGCTCCTGGGGAACAATATATTGCAACTTCGTTGTTTCTTGAGCGATTTCGATGAAATTAACACAGGTGATAGCGAATACAGATTTTTAGACTTTGATGCCTCTAGGACGCTTAGTTTAGCCGCAAATCGCTTTTAAAGATATAAGTCGAATTTTCGTGTAATGCGATGCATCAATTGAGCGCCCATGTCAAGTTTTCTTGAGCAGCTGTACCTATCATTCATATTTCGAAGAAAAATTAAAAACCGAAAAAAAAATTGGGAAAAGTTTAATTTTTCATTGAAATTTTCTTCAAAAAATCTTGTTTTTTTTATATTTTTTTCAAAAAAAAAATTCCAAAAAGTTTATATTTCTATATAATTTTTTTTTTTTCAAAAAAAAAAAATCCCACCTGCTTCCAGAATCCAGACCCACACTCTGTCCAGATCCAGACCCACCTCTGTCTTCTTTTAGACTACCGTTCCCCATCACCCAAACCGAAAAAAAATTCCCACCTCTGTCCAGAATCCAGACCCACCTATGTCCAGATCCAGACCCACCTCCGTCCAGACCCACTTATGCCCAGATCCCGTTGTCATTGTCACCCGTCCACACAAAACCAAAATAAAATCCTATTTCTATCTCTCTAATTACCTCGAGGTCTTACCTCTACGGATTTCTAAGAAAAACTGAAGATACATAAATGCCAAATTGCCATTACACAACTGCTTATATACTTTTTTTTCAATAAAAATAAATTCACTAATTAAAATAAAATATTGTTTGAAAAGTATGAAAAAGTATCTAAAAAGTTGGGATTATTTTAAAAAAAGTATTGAAAATCCCGCAAAATAGTAGCAGGCTACTGGCGGGATTCTTGCGGCGGGATTTCGATCAGCGGGATTTTGACTGGCGGGATTCGTGTACATAATTAGTAATTTTATTTGGCGGGATTTCGACTTGCGGGATTTTGATCGGCGGGATTTTGACCTTTTCCCTATCCGAATCACTCCCAGATATTTTTCCAGCAGAAATACTCAGGTACCTACTACCGATCAGTTTGTGCGAATTTCTTATATGAAACTATAATGTAACTTCTTTTTCATAAGTGACCTTAGAAAACAAAGAAAAAGAGTGGATCTGACCAACAAAATGTTCGCTAAACTATCCATCCAAGCGACATTAAATGCAAAAGAAACTTTACATATACCCAACCTCGCCCCCACCCCAAATCCTATAATGAGACCAAGCAGGGGGGTTGCAGGAGGGCAGCATGCCCCCACATACATACCTCACTGTTTATTCGCGTTTATTTTCCACCCAAGGTAGTGTTTCTCAAGAAAACTTGACACTGGCGCTGAATTGATGCATCGAATCATACGAAAAATCAACCTTTATCTTTAAACGAGATTTGCGGCTAAACTAAGGCGTCGTAGAGGCATCAAAGATTACACAATTTAAACCTGATTTGCGGCTAAACTATCCGCCCAAGCGACTTTAAATGCAAGAGAAACTTTACATACACCCAACCTCGCACCCACCCCCAATCATATAATGAGCCCTAGCAGGGGGGTTGCAGGGGGGCAGCATGCCCCCACATATATACCTCACTGTTTATTCGCGTTTATTTTTCACCCAAGGTAGTGTTTCTCAAGAAAACTTGACACTGGCGCTGAATTGATGCATCGAATCATACGAAAAATCAACTTTTATCTTTAAACGAGACTTGCGGCTAAACTAAGCGTCCTAGAGGCATCAAAGTTTACACAATTTAATCAAAGGGCACGGTAGTGCCCAGCCAAGTTCGCGGCACTACACCCTTTTTACAGGAACAAACTCAGGCGATTTTCAACCCCCCTCTAACACCAATAAAGTCAGAAACTTCAAATTCTCAGTATTTGCTGAGCTGAGCAAACACAGATGGCTCACCAAATTTCAACTCTTTAGCGTTAGTTTAGCCGCAAATCGCTTTTAAAGATATAAGTCGAATTTTCGTGTAATGCGATGCATCAATTGAGCGCCAATGTCAAGTTTTCTTGAGCAGCTGTACCTATCATTCATATTTCGAAGAAAAATTAAAAACCGAAAAAAAAATTGGGAAAAGCTTAATTTTTCATTGAAATTTTCTTCAAAAAATCTTGTTTTTTTTATATTTTTCAAAAAAAAAATTCCAAAAAGTTTATATTTCTATATAATTTTTTTTTTCAAAAAAAAAAAAAATCCCACCTGCTTCCAGAATCCAGACCCACACTCTGTCCAGATCCAGACCCACCTCTGTCTTCTTTTAGACTACCGTTCCCCATCACCCAAACCGAAAAAAAATTCCCACCTCTGTCCAGAATCCAGACCCACCTATGTCCAGATCCAGACCCACCTCCGTCCAGACCCACTTATGCCCAGATCCGATGAAAATTGGTAGATCGGTAGGGCTTGAAGTTCTAAGAAAGAAAAAATTGAAAAATTGGTATTTTCCATTCAGAGGGCGTGGCATACACCCACATTCATTAAAATTTACATAAATTATATGGAGCACTTCCGATTGTTGTAGAACGATGAAAATTGGTCGATCGGTAGGGCTTGAAGTACTTAGAAAGAGAAAAATTGAAAAATTGGAATTTTCCATTCAGGGGGCGTGGCATCCACCCACATTCTTCAAAATTCTTGAAAATTATGTGGAGCACTTTCGATTGTTGTAGAACGATAAAAATTGGTAGGTCGTAGGGCTTGAAATATTTTGAAAGAAAAAATTTGAAAAATTGGAACTTTCAGTTCAGGGGGCGTGGCATCCACCTACTTTATCAAAAGTTCTTGTAAACTATATGAAGCCCTTCTGATTGTTGTAGAATTATAAAACTTTGTAGAGCGGTAGGGCTTGATTATCACCTGGCAAAATAAATCTTTGCAAAAAGGAGTGAAATCACAACAAAAACATAAATGTTAAAAAAAGGAATCTATAACACGACTATTAAGTCCGAAACTATGCGAGACTATACCAGAACGTACAGTACTCGTAAGTGCGAAAACTTTAAACGGATGACTACGATTCACCAAACTATGAAAATGGAGGGCACTATATTGTAGCTTGGCTTTAAGTTGGCAACCCTAGGAGGAAAAGTGCCAAACAACATATATATAAAAATGGAGTTGGATGATTTCTATTGGTAGATACATTAATAAAGAAGGCGTATGAATAAAATATTAATGATGGAGTCGTGGGGATAAATTTATACAAAAACGGGGTCGGAGTTAGGCACAATTAGGATCTAGGAAAATTAAAATGCCGGTGATGGTTGGTATGGTAAATAGGTAAATATCATTGACAGGGCCGCAAGGAGGTACATTTATACGAACACGGAGTCGGAGTTATATATTGTTTTGGATGTACATAAATAGGTAAATATGGTTGACAGGGAGGCAAAGGAGAATGAATATCTCAGGGTACGGAAATGCTCCTGGGGAACAATATATTGCAACTTCGTTGTTTCTTGAGCGATTTCGATGAAATTAACACAGGTGATAGCGAATACAGATTTTTAGACTTTGATGCCTCTAGGACGCTTAGTTTAGCCGCAAATCGCTTTTAAAGATATAAGTCGAATTTTCGTGTAATGCGATGCATCAATTGAGCGCCCATGTCAAGTTTTCTTGAGCAGCTGTACCTATCATTCATATTTCGAAGAAAAATTAAAAACCGAAAAAAAAATTGGGAAAAGTTTAATTTTTCATTGAAATTTTCTTCAAAAAATCTTGTTTTTTTTATATTTTTTTCAAAAAAAAAATTCCAAAAAGTTTATATTTCTATATAATTTTTTTTTTTTCAAAAAAAAAAAATCCCACCTGCTTCCAGAATCCAGACCCACACTCTGTCCAGATCCAGACCCACCTCTGTCTTCTTTTAGACTACCGTTCCCCATCACCCAAACCGAAAAAAAATTCCCACCTCTGTCCAGAATCCAGACCCACCTATGTCCAGATCCAGACCCACCTCCGTCCAGACCCACTTATGCCCAGATCCCGTTGTCATTGTCACCCGTCCACACAAAACCAAAATAAAATCCTATTTCTATCTCTCTAATTACCTCGAGGTCTTACCTCTACGGATTTCTAAGAAAAACTGAAGATACATAAATGCCAAATTGCCATTACACAACTGCTTAGCTTATATACTTTTTTTTCAATAAAAATAAATTCACTAATTAAAATAAAATATTGTTTGAAAAGTATGAAAAAGTATCTAAAAAGTTGGGATTATTTTAAAAAAGGTATTGAAAATCCCGCAAAATAGTAGCAGGCTACTGGCGGGATTCTTGCGGCGGGATTTCGATCAGCGGGATTTTGACTGGCGGGATTCGTGTACATAATTAGTAATTTTATTTGGCGGGATTTCGACTTGCGGGATTTTGATCGGCGGGATTTTGACCTTTTCCCTATCCGAATCACTCCCAGATATTTTTCCAGCAGAAATACTCAGGTACCTACTACCGATCAGTTTGTGCGAATTTCTTATATGAAACTATAATGTAACTTCTTTTTCATAAGTGACCTTAGAAAACAAAGAAAAAGAGTGGATCTGACCAACAAAATGTTCGCTAAACTATCCATCCAAGCGACATTAAATGCAAAAGAAACTTTACATATACCCAACCTCGCCCCCACCCCAAATCCTATAATGAGACCAAGCAGGGGGGTTGCAGGAGGGCAGCATGCCCCCACATACATACCTCACTGTTTATTCGCGTTTATTTTCCACCCAAGGTAGTGTTTCTCAAGAAAACTTGACACTGGCGCTGAATTGATGCATCGAATCATACGAAAAATCAACCTTTATCTTTAAACGAGATTTGCGGCTAAACTAAGGCGTCGTAGAGGCATCAAAGATTACACAATTTAAACCTGATTTGCGGCTAAACTATCCGCCCAAGCGACTTTAAATGCAAGAGAAACTTTACATACACCCAACCTCGCACCCACCCCCAATCATATAATGAGCCCTAGCAGGGGGGTTGCAGGGGGGCAGCATGCCCCCACATATATACCTCACTGTTTATTCGCGTTTATTTTTCACCCAAGGTAGTGTTTCTCAAGAAAACTTGACACTGGCGCTGAATTGATGCATCGAATCATACGAAAAATCAACTTTTATCTTTAAACGAGACTTGCGGCTAAACTAAGCGTCCTAGAGGCATCAAAGTTTACACAATTTAATCAAAGGGCACGGTAGTGCCCAGCCAAGTTCGCGGCACTACACCCTTTTTACAGGAACAAACTCAGGCGATTTTCAACCCCCCTCTAACACCAATAAAGTCAGAAACTTCAAATTCTCAGTATTTGCTGAGCTGAGCAAACACAGATGGCTCACCAAATTTCAACTCTTTAGCGTTAGAAGTTCCCGAGATATAGGACTTCAAAAATCGCAAAAACCGTAACTGACTGACTGACTCACTGACTCACTGACAGATCATCAAAATTATGGAGCACTTCCTGACATCGTAGAAGCTTGAAATTTCGCACAACAGTAGGCCTTGTGGTGCATACAAAGGAAAAAATCGAAAATCTGCAATTTTCTATTCAGGGGGCGTGGCATCCACCCACTTTCTTAAATATTCTTATAAATTATATGGAGCATTTTCGATTGTAGTAGAACGATGAAAATTGGTAGGTCGGTAGGGCTTGAGGTACTTAGAAAGAAAAAAATTGAACAATTAGAATTTCCCATTCAGGGGGCGTGGCACCCACCCACATTCTTAAAAATTCTTATAAATTATATGGAGCACTTCCGATTGTTGTAGAACGATGAAAATTGGTAGATCGGTAGGGCTTGAAGTTCTAAGAAAGAAAAAATTGAAAAGTTGGTATTTTCCATTCAGAGGGCGTGGCATACACCCACATTCATTAAAATTCACATAAATTATATGGAGCACTTCCGATTGTTGTAGAACGATGAAAATTGGTAGATCGGTAGGGCTTGAAGTTCTAAGAAAGATAAAATTGAAAAATTGGTATTTTCCATTCAGAGGGCGTGGCATACACCCACATTCATTAAAATTCACATAAATTATATGGAGCACTTTCGATTGTTGTAGAACGATAAAAATTGGTAGGTCGTTAGGGCTTGAAATATTTTGAAAGAAAAAAATTGAAAAATTGGAACTTTCAGTTCAGGGGGCGTGGCATCCACCTACTTTATCAAAAGTTCTTGTAAACTATATGAAGCCCTTCTGATTGTTGTAGAATTATAAAACTTTGTAGAGCGGTAGGGCTTGATTATCACCTGGCAAAATAAATCTTTGCAAAAAGGAGTGAAATCACAACAAAAACATAAATGTTAAAAAAAGGAATCTATAACACGACTATTAAGTCCGAAACTATGCGAGACTATACCAGAACGTACAGTACTCGTAAGTGCGAAAACTTTAAACGGATGACTACGATTCACCAAACTATGAAAATGGAGGGCACTATATTGTAGCTTGGCTTTAAGTTGGCAACCCTAGGAGGAAAAGTGCCAAACAACATATATATAAAAATGGAGTTGGATGATTTCTATTGGTAGATACATTAATAAAGAAGGCGTATGAATAAAATATTAATGATGGAGTCGTGGGGATAAATTTATACAAAAACGGGGTCGGAGTTAGGCACAATTAGGATCTAGGAAAATTAAAATGCCGGTGATGGTTGGTATGGTAAATAGGTAAATATCATTGACAGGGCCGCAAGGAGGTACATTTATACGAACACGGAGTCGGAGTTATATATTGTTTTGGATGTACATAAATAGGTAAATATGGTTGACAGGGAGGCAAAGGAGAATGAATATCTCAGGGTACGGAAATGCTCCTGGGGAACAATATATTGCAACTTCGTTGTTTCTTGAGCGATTTCGATGAAATTAACACAGGTGATAGCAAATACAGATTTTTAAAAGGAAAAAATATTTTCAAAACAGGGTGTTTCAAAAATGTGTCAATATATTGAAACTTCGTTGTTCCTTGGTTGATTTGACTGAAACTGACATAGGTGATAGTTGATACATAACTAAAAAGGAAAAAAATATTTTCAACAGGGTGTTTCAAAAAAAAAGTCAACTTTGTTGTTCCTTGAGCGATTTCAATGAAATTTAAACAGGTGATAGCTGATACAGATTTTAAAAAGAAAAAAATATTTTCAAAACAGGGTGTTTCAAAAAGGTGTCAATATATTGAAACTTCGTTGTTCCTTTGTCGATTTGACTGAAACTGACACAGGTGATATCTGATACATAACTAAAAGGAAAAAAATATTTTCAACAGGGTGTTTCAAAAAAAAAGTCAACTTCGTTGTTCCTTGAGCGATTTCAATGAAATTCAAGCTGGTGATAGCTGATACAGATTTCAAAAAGAAAAAAATATTTAAAAAACAGGGTGTTTCAAAAAGGTGTCAATACATTTAAACTTCGTTGTTCCTTGGTCGATTTGACTGAAACTGACATAGGTGATATCTGATACATAACTAAAAAGGAAAAAAATATATTCAACAGGGTGTTCAAGAAAAAAGTCAATTTCGTTGTTCTTTGAGCGATTTCAATGAAATTTAAACAGGTGTTAGCCTGATTTTAAAAAGAAATAATGCTTTGCGTAGATGTTCGCGAGCGATGAAATAAACGTCAATTAAATCATTTCAGTTTTCGTGTGTGCTTGTGTTATTTTGTGTGTGTTGTTCCTAAAAAATGGAGTCTCCCAAGCTGGTACCAAATCAAAAAAATTCGACCAATCTTTCTTTTGATGGATATCAATACCACCGAGGAAAAGGCCTATTTTCATTCTATTTAAGTTGAATTTTTGAATTTTTTTGAATCATACTATCGCAACTTGTATTCTCATATAAAAATCAAGCACATTATGTACACTCAAAAAAATACAAATTAAGTGTGTTCAGCAAATTTTCGAGCTTTGTTTAAAGTGTTTACGTTAAGTTTTACAAAATTATAAGTAACACAAAATTTAACTTTTAAAGGACTTCACAGCTAGGGTAATGCTTTGAGTATAAGAAAAAGGTACCAAAATAAACTAATAAATTAAATAAATAAAAAGAAGCTATTTGCTTCTTGTAGTGCTTTATACAAGAAGCAAATAGCTTCTATTTATTTATTTAATTTATTTTTGTATCTTTTTTTATACTCAATAAATACTTTTTAACAAGAAAACTATATTTCTCTCTAACTCAAATTTTTTCAAAACTCCCTTTAACTCGAACTAGTTTTTATATCCCATTAAAATTTGATTTAGAGTATTGTGTAGATATCAAAATTTTCAAAAAATTATTTTTTGGATTTAAAAAATAAATTCAAATTTCAAAATTCTAAAACGACCGAGTAGATTTTTATTACTTGCTTCTTATCGATTTTTTAACACTTTTTAAGATATTTAAAAAAATATTTCACTTTTAAGAAAAAGTAACGCTAGGTATGTACATTGTACCTATATACTATCCATACAAATCTTAAAAAATCATGGAAGAAAATCTCATTTTTCTCGAAATGAATCCTACAAAAATTTCATAACTATAAACATTTTTCTCTCACAATATGCATCCATGTTTTTATACATACATATTTTAAATACAAAGCATAAACGCAAGTACGTGTGACCTAGTCGAGCATTTTACTATACACAAATAAGTTGAAACATATTATTTTCAGAAAAAAAAAACTTTTGAATTAATAAAAAAGTTTCGACATTTTTTTTTTAATTCCATATCTCTAAAACGGCTTGACATTTTTTTTTAACTTCATTTTGATATATTCATTCAAAACTACTGAAGATGGCATACCAAAATGTTTTAAGAATTTGATTATATAAAAATAAAGAAAAAAAAATAGTCCGACGATTTTCAAATTTTGTTTCCATGTATACATACATATTTGATCAGGAATCCATATGATTATTTGATGATTTAAGTGACCTTTCGTTTATAAATAAAAAGTTTCTTCTTGCAGGCTTTCAGGTCAAAGTTGAGGATTGAAAAAAGTTTTTTTTTATTTAGGAATCCATATGGTAATCTTGTTTTTCACTTGAAATTTCATAATTTAAAAACTGTCTCTCCCATATTGTTCATGTTCTTAACATACAATTTTTAAAACTCTATAAGCCTCTAGAGCATGCCATTGGTAAACAAAATTCTATAGCTGACCATGGCCAATTTCTAAAACTAGTTGACTACACCAATTACTGACGAATATTGTTGTCAGGTTTTTTTTTTCAGAATATCCCATTATGTATAAAACCTAACTTGTTTATTAACAATAGCAATCACCATCCAGGATGACATTTTTTGCAACACTATATTTTGAAAATATTTTATTTTTAAATCTATATCAGCTATCACCTGTTTAAATTTCATTGAAATCGCTCAAGGAACAACGAAATTGACTTTTTTTTAAACACCCTGTTGAATATATTTTTTTCCTTTTTAGTTATGTATCAGATATCACCTATGTCAGTTTCAGTCAAATCGACCAAGGAACAACGAAGTTTCAATATATTGACACCTTTTTGAAACACCCTGTTTTTTAAATATTTTTTTCTTTTTGAAATCTGTATCAGCTATCACCTGCTTGAATTTCATTGAAATCGCTCAAGGAACAACGAAGTTGACTTTTTTTTTAAACACCCTGTTGAAAATATTTTTTTCTTTTTAGTTATGTATCAGATATCACCTGTGTCAGTTTCAGTCAAATCGACCAAGGAACAACGAAGTTTCAATATATTGACACTTTTTTGAAACACCCTGTTTTGAAAATATTTTTTTCTTTTTAAAATCTGTATCAGCTATCACCTGTTTAAATTTCATTGAAATCGCTCAAGGAACAACGAAGTTGACTTTTTTTTTAAACACCCTGTTGAAAATATTTTTTTCCTTTTTAGTTATGTATCAGCTATCACCTTTGTCAGTTTCAGTCAAATCAACCAAGGAACAACGAAGTTTCAATATATTGACACATTTTTGAAACACCCTGTTTTGAAAATATTTTTTCCTTTTAAAAATCTGTATTCGTTATCACCTGTGTTAATTTCATCGAAATCGCTCAAGAAACAACGAAGTTGCAATATATATTGATCCCCAGGAGCATTTCCGTACCCTGAGATATTCATTCTCCTTTGCCTCCCTGTCAACCATATTTACCTATTTATGTACATCCAAAACAATATATAACTCCGACTCCGTGTTCGTATAAATGTACCTCCTTGCGGCCCTGTCAATGATATTTACCTATTTACCATCCTAAACAATGCTCTTGCCTTACCAATAACAATCATCACCCGGCACTTTAAATTTCCTGGTATTCCTCTTTATGTCTAACTCCGACCCTGTGTTCGTAAAATGTTTCCCTTTGCAGCCTTGTCCACCATATTAACCTATCTACCTACCTAATCAATACGTTTGTTCAAACAATACCAACCATCACCGGCATTTTAATTTTCCTAGATCCTAATTGTGCCTAACTCCGACCCCGTTTTTGTATATATTTATCCCCACGACTCCATCATTAATATTTTATTCATACGCCTTCTTTATTAATGTATCTACCAATAGAAATCATCCAACTCCATTTTTATAATATGTTGTTTGGCACTTTTCCTCCTAGGGTTGCCAACTTAAAGCCAAGCTACAATATAGTGCCCTCCATTTTCATAGTTTGGTGAATCGTAGTCATCCGTTTAAAGTTTTCGCAATTACGAGTATTGTACGTTCTGGTTTAGTCCCGCATAGTTTCGGTTTTTGTACTTGCGTCAGTCTCCCTAAAAAAAGAGCCAAGTTCTTATATGTACAAGAAACCTGTGCGTAAAAAGTCTGCCAAAAAAAGTAATGAGATCTAAAATACATGCCAAGTTTTAAGTTCATGAAGTTTAATATCAAATATCTTAAGTATAGTAATATCGAAAACACTCAAAACTATGACAGAAATTTGGTATTTAATGATTACTGATTAAAATTTGGTGGATTTACTTGGCACGTTTTCCCTTTATTACATATATGTACTTCATCACAAACTTAAATGTATGAAAACTTGACCAGTGAACCCACCAAATTTTAATCAGTAATCATTACCAAATTTCTGTCATAGTTTGGAGTGTTTTCGATATTACTATACTTAAGATATTTGATATTAAACTTCATGAACTTAAAACTTGGCATGTATTTTAGATCTCATTACTTTTGTTGGCAGACTTTTTACGCACAGGTTTCTTGTACATATAAGAACTTGGCTCTTTTTTTAACATTTATGTTTTTGTTGTGATTTAATTTAAGCGTCGTAGAAGCATCAAAGATTACACAATTTAAACCTGATTTGCGGCTAAACTATCCGCCCAAGCGACTTTAAATGCAAAAGAAACTTTACATACACCCAACCTCACACCCACCCCAAATCATATAATGAGCCCTAGCTGGGGGGTTGCAGGGGGGCAGCATGCCCCCACATACATACCTCACTGTTCACCCAAGGTAGTGAATCATACGAAAAATAAACTTTTATCTTTAAACGCGATTAGCGGCTAAACTAAGCGCCCTAGAGGCATCAAAGTTTACACAATTTAAACTTGATTTGCGTCTAAACTATCCGTCCAAGCGACTTTAAATGCAAAAGAAACTTGGTTGCCATGACAAATTCAATATTTTTGGCGAGTTTCATGGGTGTAAGAGTTTTTCCGTGGGGGTTATGATAAACATTCTTCACCTGCCCATACCCCTTAAAAAAACACCCTTTCACCATGGATATTTTTGGGGACTGTCTTGATTCTTAATTCGTATGACAAAAGGAACATTTATACCGAGTTTCTTTAACATACCTTTATTTTCAAAGGGTTTTCGATAATATTTTACCAGTTGTACCTGAAAAAAAGTCATCATTACGTAAAAAGGACTATAACTTTTTTTTGGGTGGTTGTATCATTTTGAATTTGGTTTCATTAGATTCTGCCTTAAAAACTACCCTTAAATTATGTATCATATGGTTAGGCTGTACAAAAAGAAATATTTTAGTTTGATAGACCTCCAAGTTCTGCACGTTTGCACCTCTTCAAATGCATCTACACAAAAATCCAATGCGGGGATTTTGGGGGATTTTGGGGGACTTTGGATATGTTATAGAGGTTGAAATTCTGCGTCGATTCCAATTTTAATATTTCATGAATTAATTTTTAATATGTGATTTTCAAATTATATTTGTCAGGTTCTGGCAGCTTTTTCTTGACATTCAGAATTAAAAATTAAAAAATAGTTTCAAGGAACACTCAATCACAAAAGTAAGTATACACTGGACCCTATAGAACACTATTTTATGATGTATATTCTCTTTAGGGACACACTGTAATTGTGAAAATTAATTTAGAGAAATGCTATCTCTTTCTTAAAAACACTATTTATCCCTTTTTTCCTCTTTTATTGATTTAATGAGAGATAAAATGAATACAAAATGTAGTGTCATACGGGCTTTAGAGGAATAAAACGGTAGGAAATAATATTTTATATGAACAAAATTTTTAAATTTTTTTTTACTTTGGATACTGAAATTTGAGGAATTGACGGTAGCAAAAAAATTTATATAAAGAAAAATAAAAAAAAAAAAATTTCAAAGTCCCAAAAGCCCGAACATTATTCTAAGTCTGGTGAGTGTATGAATAAAGAGAAATCAGTAGCAAATAATATTTTGGATGAAAAATTTTTTTTTTAATTTTTCCAAATCTGTAATTAGAAGCAAGAATCAATAGCAAATAAAGTTTTAAAAAGGAAAAAAAAAAAATAAAAAAATTTTTAGAAAAATTTTCAGGTCAATGTACCAGAAAATTATCCTAAGGCCCGTATGACACTACATTTTTTCTTCATTGTATTTCTCATTTAATCTATCAAAGTGTCAGCAGAGCCAAAAAGGGATAAGAAGAGTTTTTAAGAAAGGGATAGCATTTCTCTAAATTAATTTTCACATTTACAATGTGTCCCAAAAGAAAATATACATCATATCCTAGTGTTCTCAAGGGTCCAGTGTATATCTACTTTTGTAACTGAGTGTACTTTGAAATAACTTTTCATTTTTAATTCTGAAATATCAAGAAAAGCTGCCAGAACCTGACAAATTTAATTTGAAAATCACATTTTTTATAGATTTTTTGTGACATTTTTACATTTATGGATATAGTGCGTACACACTCACACCTATCAGAGTTTGAATAAGAAATTGTACGTTCCGCTTTAATTTCATTTTCAGTTTATTAAAAATGAAAGAAAAATGTAGTGTCATACGGGCTTAAGTAAAGAAATATCAAGTTGCAAACAATACTTTGAATAAAAAATTTTTACAAGTCTGAAATTAGAGGAATCGACGGTAGCAAATAAAATTTATATAAAGAAAAATTTTTTTAAAATAATTTTTTAAAAATTTTTCTAAGTCGCAAAATGCCCGAACATTATTCTAAGTCTGGTGAGTGTATGAATAAAGAGAAATCAGTAGCAAATTTTGGACTCAAAATTTTTTTTTAATTTTTCCAAATCTGTAATTAGAAGCAAGAATTAATAGCAAATAAAGTTTTTAAAGGAAAAAAAAAAAATAAAAAAATTTTTAGAAAAAATTTCAGGTCAATGTACCAGAAAATTATCCTAGTCTGGTGAGTGTATGAATAAAGAGAAATAAGTAGCAAATAATATTTTGGATGAAATTTTGAAACAAGAATTAATAGCAAATAAAGTTTTAAAAAGAAAACAATTTTCATATAAAAATTTTCAGGACAATGTGCCAAAAAATATATTAAAAATAAAGTAACAAATAATATTTTGGATGAAAATTTTTTTTCTTTAATTTTTCCAAATCTGAAATAAGAACAATGGCGCTGAATTGATGCATTGAATCATACGAAAAATCAACTTTTATCTTCAAACGAGATTTGCGGCTAGGCTAAGCGTCCTAGAGGCATCAAAGTTTACACAATTTAAACGCGATTTGCGGCTAAACTAAGCGTCGTAGAGGCATCAAAGTTTACACAATTTAAACTTGATTTGCGGCTAAACTATCCGTCAGAGCGACTTTAAATGCAAAAGAAACTTTACATACACCCAACCTCGCACCCACCCCAAATCCTATAATGAGCCCAAGCAGGGGGGTTGCAGGGGGGCAGCATGCCCCCCCATACATACCTCACTGTTTATTCGCGTTTATTTTCCACCCAAGGCAGTGTTTCTCAAGAAAACTTGACACTGGCGCTGAATTGATGCATCGAATCATACGAAAATCAACTTTTATCTTTAAACGCAATTTGCGGCTAAACTAAGCGTCCTAGAGGCATCAAAGTTTGCATCCTTAAAATTGATTTGCAGCTAAACTATCCGTCCAAGCGACTTTAAATGCAAAAGAAACTTTACAAACACCCAACCTCGCACCCACCCCAAATCCTATAATGAGCCCAAGCAGGGGGGTTGCAGGGGGCAGCATGCCCCCCCGATACATACCTCACTGTTTATTCGCGTTTATTTTCCACCGAAGGCAGTGTTTCTCAAGAAAACTTGACACTGGCGCTGAATTGATGCATCGAATCATACGAAAAATCAACTTTTATCTTTAAACGCGATTCGCGGCTAAACTAAGCGTCCTAGAGGCATCAAAGTTTACATCTTTAAACTTGATTTGCGGCTAAACTATCCGTCCAAGCGACTTTAAATGCAAAAGAAACTTTACATACACCCAACCTCGCACCCACCCCTAATCCTATAATGAGCCCAAGCAGGGTGGTTGCAGGGGGGCAGCATGCCCCCCATACATACCTCACTGTTTATTCGCGTTTATTTTCCACCGAAGGCAGTGTTTCTCAAGAAAACTTGACACTGGCGCTGAATTGATGCATCGAATCATAGGAAAAATATACTTTTATCTTTAAACGCGATTTGCGGCTTAACTAAGCGTCCTAGAGGCATCAAAGTTTACATCTTTAAACTTGATTTGCGGCTTAACTAAGCGTCCTAGCGACTTATAAAATGCATATTCGTGATCTTGGAATGTGCCCGTTCCCAAAAATCAAAATAAAATTGGTAAAAAAGTTTTTCCAAAACTTTCAAAAAAATATTTTCAGTTTTTTCGGCTAAGCCTTAGCGATTTTTGTTGTCTTTTTTAATTTTTTTTTTCGAATTGTGTGTGAATGATATTTTTTTCTTAAAAGGAACTTTGCACCCACCCCAAATCCTATAATGGCATGCCTATAATGGCATGTCCTCCCATACACACCTCGGTGTTTATTCGTGTGTATTTGCCATCCTCAACTAATGCATTGCATTATACGAAAAAGTCGACTTCAATCTTTAAACGCAATTTGCAAATTGCATAGGAAACGAAAATATTAATGAGCTGTCGCATAGTAGTAGAAACGGCGGGATTTTGATCGGTGGGATTTTGATCGGCTGGATTTTGATTTTCGGGATTTTGATTTCCGGGATTTTGAAAAACGGGATTTTGATACGCGGGATTTCGACATACAGGATTTTGATTCGCGGGATTTCGACCCCAACCCATTCGGATAGTGTGAAAGCCTTTCCAAATAACTTTCCAGTCTACGAAAGCGATTTTTTGCTATTGGTACTAGGTACTTGCAAATACTTTAACACAATATCTGTCGTTGAGGGATATCTACTTGTATAATCGTTGGTACATCTGTGGAAATTATATCTTTTTGTTTTTCTTTAAAATTGGAAGACAAGCTCAATTGTGAGCTGCTTTTAAGTTCTAAGAACCAATATCATGCAATCGTAGAAAGAGAAAAATAATGAAATATATATATTGTCATCAACTGGATCTATTTTGTCGGTTTTTTAGAGTTAAAACCTTAATTATTAAGCAAAGAAAAATGATTCCTCAAGACTTTTTCGACTTCTGAACATTTCAGAAATAAAAACCATCGTGGAAATGCAGATTCAAAAAAGAAAAAATGTGTTGCAAAACAAAATTGGTAAGATACTGCAGCCAAAAATTGGAAGAATAGACTATCAAATGAATCTAGATGTACATAAAATAGCCTGAGCTTTTAATCAAGGGAAAGCGCATGATGTCGGTCAGGGAGGGGAGCGAAACTCATTCAAAAATTAGTATTAGCAAAGAAATCCAACAATTCCAAGATTCAACAGAAAACAAATGGGATGAAATGTATGAAAAATTATTTATAAAAGCAATAACAGCTTAAAACACGTTTTTGGCAATAACTATTGCAAATAAGTTTATTTATAAACAAAAAAATGTTTATATACTAATATTAAAACTATATTTTAAAAATATGTATCAAACATATATGTTTGGAATTTTTTAAAATAATCTCAAATTGAAAGTTAAAAGTGCTTTTCCCAAAAAGTTAGTTTTCAGACTTAAGCGGTTATTGCTTTTGGCCACAGAGTTTCCAATCTATATATGCAGAAAAAAAATTGAAGTGTCGGTGTGATCTGAGATCATCATTGATAAACAACGAAACCTGCATTGGGATAGAGCTAACCATGTGGCTTCAGTGGCGTGGTGTGTAGTGCATCGGCCTCAGAATTGCAAGGTTCATGGCTCGCTCCCAGATGACGGCAAAGAGTTTTTCAATAAATACGAGCAATAACCAGACTAGGCACCACTAAAAGGAGTCTGATGATCGAGGTGGCTCTCGTGAAATAGCTTATAACTCCAGCCTATATACTTGGTGGTAACACACACAAGTTGTTGTTGTTCATTCAAAATTATTCAATTTATTTATAACAATTTTTGCAAGAACTGGTTGCATGAATTAGTATAATTATAATTATATTTTATATTTTATGCAAATGATCACAAAACAAGTACCTACCTATCTAGGTAAAAAAAATCTAAATTTATTAATAAATAATAAACTCGTATGTATGTACATGTACAATACCTTCTACATACATAGGTAGAATTAATGCATTTTTTCTTTGTTTAAAGAGTTCTTGTTCTTTGATCTTTTAACTCATAAAGGTCAATAAAGAACCATATGATCTCAGATCACGACGACACTTCAATTTTTTTTTCTGCATATATAGATTGGAAACTAATAACATTGATTTATTGTATACACCAGTGTTTTTCAAACTTTTTGAGTACGTTAGTAAACATATTCTGGCGACCCCCACATTCAGAATAATACTTTGTCAGTTATTGTAAAAGTGTCATAAATCGAGTCCATCAACATCTCCTTTGTCAAACAGAGCTCAGATGGTTGTCAAAAGGAAAGGTGTTTAGATTAAGGGCCCACAGCAGATTTTGGTGGGATTGATAACAAAAAAAGAAGTAGTATAGGCGGTTGAAAGCTTCATTAAAGGCTATTCAAAAAATCGAAGTCTTGTAGTCCACAACCAGAGCCTTAGTCATAAAACAGTGAATCGAAAAGAAAAATATGAATGCAACTTCGAGGGTAATCGTGTAAGCCGAAATTGGATTTCATCCCTTCCTATTCCTAGATAAGCTCATTGGATCCCATATCACGAAATCCGAGATCATTTGAGTATTTAGTTTACCTTGCCAGACTTTTAAAAACCCGTTTTTCACTAAGAATTTTGAATTTTTTTAAACAATCCGGCAGAGCGAACCAAACACTCATAAATGGTCTTGGATTCCATAATATGTGATCCAAGGAGCTTATCTAAGGAAGGGTGAAAACCAATTTCGGTTAACATGATTACCGTCGAAGTTGCATTCATACTTCATTTTCAAACTATTAAGTGTAAGTGACTTTCCAGATCTATATTCTGAAGGTGGAAATGGGCAGTGGTAGATACTTAATCCTTTTTTAAATATGGAATGGACAACATCGCTCCAGCCAAGAAAATCTTTGAATCCCAGCCCCCAGGTTCAAAACGACCAGGCGACCGAACCTCCGCTATAGGGACCAGGCGGTCACAGACGCAAGAGCGCTTCATGGATCGGGAGCCGGATAAGTAAGTAAGTAAGTAATAAAAGAAAAACAGTTTCAACTGTCTAACTAAAAAACTATGTGTTAAGTTTTTTAGTACCTTGTACCTAATGGCTTGCGACCGCGACCCCCCTAGTTATTCTTGGCGACCCCCTAGGGGGTCGCGACCCACAGATTGAAAAACACTGGACACTATCAGCCTTATTCATTAGAATGCGCTAAACAGATGAATAGTTATGCACTGCATAAGGATTTATGTAGCCACTATGTAACGTTACATAAATCCTTATTCATAAAAAATTTCCCCATCCATTTTAGTTATGCAACGCTTGTGTCAAATAAAGTACCACAAAGAGGAAATCTATTACAATTTACTTCAACTTCACAAGAACAAACATCAGCTGTTTGTGAAAAATCAATAAAAGAAAAATGCTTCCAGTTCGGTCTTTTCAATTTCTGTGTCTATAATATTATAATTTTGTAGTTTTCTTGTGTCATTACTCATTTTTAGCAAAAATAAATAAAAGTTTCGATAAAAACTCATAGCAATTCCATTCCATTTACCCTCAGTGAATTTTTATTAAAAAAAAAACAACCCCCAGTTTTGCTTAGTTATTAATTAATGATTTGATAATTTTTTTTGGAAAGGAGTTTGATAACAATGTCTTCATTATTATATCTATGTTTTTTTGTCGGAATATAGTATCACTATGATCCAAGACTCTACTTATAAAATTTGTGGCTGTATTAATAATCATTTGCCTTGGTTGTTTTGAATTAAAATTAATTAGACGTCCTGAGGATGTTGGTTTTTTATACCAATCAAACATTATCTGTCTATAATTTCTAATAACTTTCACATCAAGATAAGGAAGTATCCCTTCTTTTTCAATTTCGAATGTAAATTGAATTTTAGGATGGAAAGAATTAAGAGCTGTTAAAGTAGAGATAACTTCGTTTGATTTTATAATCAAAAATAAATCGTCAACATATTTTGTAACTATTTTTGGTTTAAATGTTAATTTATCTAAAACGTTATCGAGTAATGATTCCATAACTATATCTGCTATGATAGGGGACAAAGGACTACCCATAGGAACACCTTGTTTTTGTTGATAAGTAGCTAATTTGATTAAACTCTAAATAATTATTATCGATTATACAAAAACGCAATAATTCTAAAAATTGCTTCTTGGTGATTTTTGTGTTTTCTTTGATGATATTCCAACTTTTTTCTATTAATTGTAATGCTAATTCAATTGGAATATTTGTAAACAAAGAAACTACGTCAAAAGAAATAAGTATATCATTTTCTTCTAAAATAATTGGTGCAACTCGTTCAATAAAGTTTGTTGTGTTTTTAACGTTATACTTAGATCTTTCAGTTAATTTATTAAGGATTTTCGTAATATATTTGGAAAGGTGGTAACAAGGAACACTTATAGAGGAACAGATAGGTCTTAACGGCCAATTTTCTTTATGTATTTTAGGAAGACCATAAATTTTGGGACTATTGGCAGTGTATGTTGTCATACAATTCTTTTCAGATAAGTTTATAATTTTCTTATTAAATAAATCTTTAATAAATTTATTATTGCAGACTTGAAGTTTATTGGTAGGGTTATTTCTCAAAACAACATATGTTTCTCTATCTGACATCATATCATTCATCTTACTAAAGTATGAATCTTTTAGAATTGCTACAGTGACATTACCTTTATCTGCTGGTACAATGCAGATTTCAGGATGTCGTCTTAGAAACTTTTTTGTATCTAACAATATTTTATTTAAATATTTATCAAAGGGGGCTGGTGACCTTGACTTTAAATGATTTTGTAAAATTTTTGTAAAACATGATCTTGCAGAATCATGTTCACTTTGTTCCTTTGATTTAATAATTTCCTCTCCATCTGCTATTATTTTAAATAAGGGAAATTCTGATTTAATAACTGGTAGAGCAAATTTGGGGCCTAATGACAAAAGCCACTTTATATCGTTAGGGAAAATTACCTCTGTTTTGTTGACAAACCAATTTTCTTGAAATTGAATCCCCATTTCCTGTTTAAGATTTAGTTTAAGTTGTTCTAGTTTTCTTTTTTGAGTTGTTTTGCTAGCAATGTCTATTTTGTTTTGCATTTTTTCTTGGGTCCTAAAGAATGTTGTAAATTCACTGTATAACAGTTGATTTTTAATAGTTGCTTCTAAATTTTCTATTTTTCGTTTTTGGTTCCTTAAAGTTGATTGTTTATGAGAGATAGCTAAGTTCAGAATTTTGATGTTGAAATTTCTTATTGTTGATGATAATTTTCTTCCTAATCCCTTTTCCAATTCTTCAGACTCAAAATCAAAAATTGTGGAAACGTTTTTTGTTGAGTTGTAAACAAAATCAGGAACTAGGCCATATTCTCTGCATTTAAGGAGGAAGATTAATGTATTATTGTTCTTTACATAACTAACATTTATCCTGCTAAATGCTTTAAGATTGCTCATTGCTTCGAAACCATATCTATTTTCTATAGTTGCGTAAAAATCCATGCTAATATAAATTACGGTATGCTCTCCGTTTTATAAATTATATCCTTATTCGTGACCTTTTTAGTAATATAATGAATTCCTAAGTGAGCTGGAGGTCAGTTTTTGTTTTTATTTTTTTTTTTTTTTTTTTTTTTTTTTTTTTTTTTTATTTTTATAAAATTGTGACGTTTCGGGCGTGGTTACACCCTTCTTCAGACCTATATATTCAAAAAAATTTTATTAAAAATCTAGCCTATTGGATATCTAAACTTAAAATTGAAGATACTTACAATTTTAAAAAAGTAATATCCACAAATAACAGTTATATTTGTTTTGTTTTGCTTTTTTATAGTTTTTTGAAAATCTTTAAAAAGACAATTCAAAAAACGATCAATCAATTTGAATATTTAAATTCAAATGTATTTGTTTGAAAGCTTTATCAAAATATCTACATACATACTTATGTATTGGAGTTTAAAAACTTCAGTTTAATCTATATAACAGATATGTATCTACTAATGCCTATTTATGAATTGACCATAAATGTCACTAAGTCTATCACAATCAGAACGTCTATTTACACTATTTGCTGTATTTTTAATATGTAACATTTCAAGAAGCATTCTCTTATTATAATTTTTCTCTGTTTGTAAAATTTGAACATTTTGAAAATCTGGTCTATGTCCTTCTTCAATACAATGTAAAGCTAATGCAGTCTTTTGTGAGCTACCGCTATTTATATCTGATCTATGACCAGTTATTCGATTACGAAGTTTTTGTTTGGATGTTCCTACATAAACTGATGAACAAGATGTCGATCCATCACCTAAACATTTAATCTTGTACACAATATCTGATCTGTCTTCTTTAGATATTTTGTCTTTAAGATTTGAAAACACTGAATTATGAAGGGTTTTAGTTGGTTTAAAAGCTATTCGAGTTGTATCTTTATTTCTTATTGGTGCGTTCAGCAAACGGTTTGAAAAGTTTGGAACATATAAAGCACTTTTATATGTTATTTGTGGTTCATTTATAGTAACGTTTGAATTTTTAACAAAATTAAAATAGTTATTAATTAATGATTTGATAATTTTTTGTGGGAAGGAGTTTGATAACAATGTCTTCATTATTATATCTATGTTTTTTTGTCGGAATATAGTATCACTATGATCCAAGACTCTACTTATAAAATTTGTGGCTGTATTAATAATCATTTGCCTTGGTTGTTTTGAATTAAAATTAATTAGACGTCCTGAGGATGTTGGTTTTTTATACCAATCAAAAATTATCTGTCTATAATTTCTAATAACTTTCACATCAAGATAAGGAAGTATCCCTTCTTTTTCAATTTCGAATGTAAATTGAATTTTAGGATGGAAAGAATTAAGAGCTGTTAAAGTAGAGATAACTTCGTTTGATTTTATAATCAAAAATAAATCGTCAACATATTTTGTAACTATTTTTGGTTTAAATGTTAATTTATCTAAAACGTTATCGAGTAATGATTCCATAACTATATCTGCTATGATAGGGGACAAAGGACTACCCATAGGAACACCTTGTTTTTGTTGATAAGTAGCTAATTTGATTAAACTCTAAATAATTATTATCGATTATACAAAAACGCAATAATTCTAAAAATTGCTTCTTGGTGATTTTTGTGTTTTCTTTGATGATATTCCAACTTTTTTCTATTAATTGTAATGCTAATTCAATTGGAATATTTGTAAACAAAGAAACTACGTCAAAAGAAATAAGTATATCATTTTCTTCTAAAATAATTGGTGCAACTCGTTCAATAAAGTTTGTTGTGTTTTTAACGTTATACTTAGATCTTTCAGTTAATTTATTAAGGATTTTCGTAATATATTTGGAAAGGTGGTAACAAGGAACACTTATAGAGGAACAGATAGGTCTTAACGGCCAATTTTCTTTATGTATTTTAGGAAGACCATAAATTTTGGGACTATTGGCAGTGTATGTTGTCATACAATTCTTTTCAGATAAGTTTATAATTTTCTTATTAAATAAATCTTTAATAAATTTATTATTGCAGACTTGAAGTTTATTGGTAGGGTTATTTCTCAAAACAACATATGTTTCTCTATCTGACATCATATCATTCATCTTACTAAAGTATGAATCTTTTAGAATTGCTACAGTGACATTACCTTTATCTGCTGGTACAATGCAGATTTCAGGATGTCGTCTTAGAAACTTTTTTGTATCTAACAATATTTTATTTAAATATTTATCAAAGGGGGCTGGTGACCTTGACTTTAAATGATTTTATAACTTTTTAGGCTTTCGCGGTTGTTAATAGACATAATAGATAATTATTTTTCCGGATTAGCCGCGTAATAAAAGTTTAAAGAGTGCACTTTGGTACTCACCCCGATTTAAATGATTTTGTAAAATTTTTGTAAAACATGATCTTGCAGAATCATGTTCACTTTGTTCCTTTGATTTAATAATTTCCTCTCCATCTGCTATTATTTTAAATAAGGGAAATTCTGATTTAATAACTGGTAGAGCAAATTTGGGGCCTAATGACAAAAGCCACTTTATATCGTTAGGGAAAATTACCTCTGTTTTGTTGACAAACCAATTTTCTTGTTAGATACAAAAAAGTTTCTAAGACGACATCCTGAAATCTACATTGTACCAGCAGATAAAGGTAATGTCACTGTAGCAATTCTAAAAGATTCATACTTTAGTAAGATGAATGATATGATGTCAGATAGAGAAACATATGTTGTTTTGAGAAATAACCCTACCAATAAACTTCAAGTCTGCAATAATAAATTTATTAAAGATTTATTTAATAAGAAAATTATAAACTTATCTGAAAAGAATTGTATGACAACATACACTGCCAATAGTCCCAAAATTTATGGTCTTCCTAAAATACATAAAGAAAATTGGCCGTTAAGACCTATCTGTTCCTCTATAAGTGTTCCTTGTTACCACCTTTCCAAATATATTACGAAAATCCTTAATAAATTAACTGAAAGATCTAAGTATAACGTTAAAAACACAACAAACTTTATTGAACGAGTTGCACCAATTATTTTAGAAGAAAATGATATACTTATTTCTTTTGACGTAGTTTCTTTGTTTACAAATATTCCAATTGAATTAGCATTACAATTAATAGAAAAAAGTTGGAATATCATCAAAGAAAACACAAAAATCACCAAGAAGCAATTTTTAGAATTATTGCGTTTTTGTATAATCGATAATAATTATTTAGAGTTTAATCAAATTAGCTACTTATCAACAAAAACAAGGTGTTCCTATGGGTAGTCCTTTGTCCCCTATCATAGCAGATATAGTTATGGAATCATTACTCGATAACGTTTTAGATAAATTAACATTTAAACCAAAAATAGTTACAAAATATGTTGACGATTTATTTTTGATTATAAAATCAAACGAAGTTACCTCTACTCTAACAGCTCTTAATTTTTTTCAATCTTAAAATTCAATTTACATTCGAAATTGAAAAAGAAGGGATACTTCCTTATCTTGATGTGAAAGTTATTAGAAATTATAGACAGATAATTTTTGATTGGTATAAAAAACCAACATCCTCAGGACGTCTAATTAATTTTAATTCAAAACAACCAAGGCAAATGATTATTAATACAGCCACAAATTTTATAAGTAGAGTCTTGGATCATAGTGATACTATATTCCGACAAAAAAACATAGATATAATAATGAAGACATTGTTATCAAACTCCTTCCCACAAAAAATTATCAAATCATTAATTAATAACTATTTTAATTTTGTTAAAAATTCAAACGTTACTATAAATGAACCACAAATAACATATAAAAGTGCTTTATATGTTCCAAACTTTTCAAACCGTTTGCTGAACGCACCAATAAGAAATAAAGATACAACTCGAATAGCTTTTAAACCAACTAAAACCCTTCATAATTCAGTGTTTTCAAATCTTAAAGACAAAATATCTAAAGAAGACAGATCAGATATTGTGTACAAGATTAAATGTTTAGGTGATGGATCGACATCTTGTTCATCAGTTTATGTAGGAACATCCAAACAAAAACTTCGTAATCGAATAACTGGTCATAGATCAGATATAAATAGCGGTAGCTCACAAAAGACTGCATTAGCTTTACATTGTATTGAAGAAGGACATAGACCAGATTTTCAAAATGTTCAAATTTTACAAACAGAGAAAAATTATAATAAGAGAATGCTTCTTGAAATGTTACATATTAAAAATACAGCAAATAGTGTAAATAGACGTTCTGATTGTGATAGACTTAGTGACATTTATGGTCAATTCATAAATAGGCATTAGTAGATACATATCTGTTATATAGATTAAACTGAAGTTTTTAAACTCCAATACATAAGTATGTATGTAGATATTTTGATAAAGCTTTCAAACAAATACATTTGAATTTAAATATTCAAATTGATTGATCGTTTTTTGAATTGTCTTTTTAAAGATTTTCAAAAAAACTATAAAAAAGCAAAACAAAACAAATATAACTGTTATTTGTGGATATTACTTTTTTAAAATTGTAAGTATCTTCAATTTTAAGTTTAGATATCCAATAGGCTAGATTTTTAATAAAATTTTTTTGAATATATAGGTCTGAAGAAGGGTGTAACCACGCCCGAAACGTCACAATTTTATAAAAATAAAAACAAAAACTGACCTCCAGCTCACTTAGGAATTCATTATAAAAGAAAATTAGTTTTTTGAGAAAATAATCTGTTTTGTTGTTTTATTTCATTATTTCTTTGCTCACATTTTTCATTGGGAAGAATAGGTATAGATATGTATATGTGCGCATATCAAAATATCTCACTTTTGTGTGTGTTAGTGACATTTTGATACTAAAATATCCTTATGTTGCCACTATTCAACCTCCAAACTCGTTTAGCTTATAATGAGTCTATGTAACGTTGCATAAGTTTTATGAATAAGGTTTTTGCGTTCAGATGCATTATAACGAGTACATAGCACTATGCACAAGCTATGATGCGTTTATGAATAAGGCTGTATGTAGATAGGAAGGTATAGTTCAATAATTAAAAGCGTTTTGCCGACTGCAAACAAAAATAGAAGAATAAATAAATACTTACTTACTATGTTTTGGATTAACACACATTTTATTACTTAACTGACTTTAATAGTTACTGATTCTTTGCTGGATGAGTCTTTTGTCCAAAAGAAATCGAAGTGTTCTATTTTAACTATACATACTTTACTATGTAGGTACCTATAAATATATACAGAGAAGTGACCATCTAAGTATGATTATTTTTGGGAAAAGACTTGATATGAACGGTGGATAATTAATACAATAGGTATACAAACGATGGCAAACTAAAAAAAAAACAGACAAACGATTATATATAGAACTGCATTTCCAGGTTTTTCGAGCGTTATAGTGGGCCAACTAAATGTTTTTTTCGCCGCAAAATTTGGAATAATTATTTAAAAATAGAAATAAAGCAAAATTTAAAAAACTAACACGGTGGAAAATTATTATAAAAAATGTACAAACGATTGCATACTTTTCGAAAATTTTATAAAAAAATTTTCAAAAAAAAATGTTGGTAAAAAATTTTTCGCGAAGTGTAAAAGCTAAGCAAAAAACGACAGACGTGTACTGTACAAACGATTATCAATCGAACTGCATTTCCAGATTTTGCGAGCGTTATAGTTGGTGGGCAAACTTCCGTTTTATTTTTTGAAGTGTCTCTATAAAAAAAACGGTGAGTGTACAGATTATTCTAAAAGTTGTACAAACGTGTACAAACGATGTACATACGATTGCCATTTTCAGTTTTTCTCAACTCCATAGTTGGTGGGCCAACTACATGCAAGCGAAAGACTTGGAATAATTTTGTCTCTATTAATATGATAAGACTTGAAAAATTTTGTTCAAAATGTTTTTCTTTAATAGTAATTTAGCCTATTGAATAGACCTTTTAAAAAGGAACAATTACGTGCAAGGGTTTTTATTATTGAATATGTTTGTTTGGCCCATAGGCATGCTTAAAACCGAAAATGCTACTAAATTCACCCATGCGTTTCTGAGAGAATGGTCACACTGGCCACTTTTCAGTATTTTTGGTATAACTCGAAAACTAAGCCGAATTTGACAATTTTATGTTTAATACTTTTTGTTCAAAATTAAATTTTCTATCGAAATGGATAGTTTGGAAAATTTCTTAAAAAAATTTAAGCAGGAAAAGTAAACAAAAACCAACATAAAAAAATCGAAAAATCAAAGATTTTTAAATTTTTTTCTAAATTGCGCATAACTTTTTTCGGAGCAAAGATACGCTCAAGACGTTCATGAACAAAGTAAACTGGAGTCTTACGGCTTTAATATGACATGTTAAAAAGCCATATTATTTAAAAATTGACAGAGATATAGCCATTCAAACTTTACCATTTCTTATCATTTTCCGCAGTTTTTGCCCGAAAGCCTATTTATTGGTACTTTATGACAAATTTAACGTTCCTAGCACCTAATACCAAATCTTATGTTAATCGGACCAGCCGTTCGGTCTGTAGGTCTGAACGCATTTAAAAACAGCCGAAAAACGAAATTGCGAACTTACATCCTTTTTATAAATTCTCTATAGTTCTAATGTCATATTATATCAAAATTTTGATTTCGAACATTTTTACGAAAGTGAAATTTGCCATATTGTACCGAAAAAGGGACTTTCGGGCCAAAACTGAGAAAAATTATAAGAAATGATAAGGTTTGAATGGGAATATCTCTGTCAATTTTGAACAAATATTAATTTTTGAACATGCCATATTAAGGCCTTTAGTCTCTACTTTGTTTTGCCTGTGCATGTCTTGACCCTATCTTTGCTTCAAAAAAAGTTATGCGCAATTTATTAAAAAATTTAGATATCCTTGATTTTTTGATTTTTTTTAAGTTGGTTTTTGTTAACTTTTCCTGCTTAAATTTTTTTAAGAAATTTTTTGAACTATCCATTTCAATAGAAAATTTAATTTTGAACAAAAAGTATTAAATGTAAAATTGTCAAATTCCGCTTAGTTTTCGAGTTATACCAAAAATACTGAAAAGTGGCCAGTGTGACCATTCTCTCAGAAACGCATGGGTGAATTTAGTAGCATTTTTGGTTTTAAGCATGCTTATGGGCCAAACAAACATATTCAATAATAAAAACCCTTGCACGTAATTGTTCCTTTATACCTCTCATTTTCCGGTCTATTCAATAGGCTATTACTAATTAGAGACGTAGAAATAGGATTTTATTTTGGTTTTGTGTGGACGGGTGACAATGACAACGGGATCTGGGCATAGGTGGGTCTGGACGGAGGTGGGTCTGGACGGAGGTGGGTCTGGATCTGGACATAGGTGGGTCTGGATTCTGGACAGAGGTGGCAATTTTTTTTCGGTTTGGGTGATGGGGGACGGTAGTCTAAAAGAAGACAGAGGTGGGTCTGGATCTGGACAGAGTGTGGGTCTGGATTCTGGAAGCAGGTGGGATTTTTTTTTTTTTTTTAAATTATATAGAAATATAAACTTTTTGGAATTTTTTTTTTGAAAAATATAAAAAAAACAAGATTTTTTGAAGAAAATTTCAATGATTTCAAATTAAAATTTTCCCAATTTTTTTTTCGGTTTTTAATTTTTCTTCGCAATATGAATGATAGGTACAGCTGCTCAAGAAAACTTGACATTGGCGCTCAATTGATGCATCGAATCATACGAAAATTCGACTTATATCTTTAAAAGCGATTTGCAGCTAAACTAAGCGTCCTAGAGGCATCAAAGTCTACATCTTTTAACTTGATTTGCGGCTAAACTATCCGTCCAAGCGACTTTAAATGCAAAAGAAACTTTACATACACCCAACCTCGCACCCACCCCAAATCCTATAATGAGCCCAAGCAGGGGGTTGCACATACCTCACTGTTTATTCGCGTTTATTTTCCGCCCAAGGCAGTGTTTCTCAAGAAAACTTGACACTGGCGCTGAATTGATGCATCGAATCATACGAAAAATCAACTTTTATCTTTAAACGCGATGTGCGGCTAAACTAAGCGTCCTAGAGGCATCAAAGTTTACATCTTTAAACTTGATTTGCGGCTAAACTATCCGTCCAAGCGACTTTAAATGCAAAAGAAACTTTACATACACCCAACCTCGCACCCACCCCAAATCCTATAATGAGCCCAAGCAGGGGGGTTGCAGAGGGGCAGCATGCCCCCCCATACATACCTCACTGTTTATTCGCGTTTATTTTCCACCCAAGGCAGTGTTTCTCAAGAAAACTTGACACTGGCGCTGAATTGATGCATCGAATCATACGAAAAATCAACTTTTATCTTTAAACGCGATTTGCGGCTAAACTAAGCGTCCTAGAGGCATCAAAGTTTACATCTTTAAACTTGATTTGCGGCTAAACTATCCGTCCAAGCGACTTTAAATGCAAAAGAAACTTTACATACACCCAACCTCGCACCCACCCCAAATCATATAATGAGCCCAAGCAGGGGGGTTGCAGGGGGCAGCATGCCCCCCCATACATTTCTCACTGTTTATTCGCGTTTATTTTCCACCCAAGGCAGTGTTTCTCAAGAAAGCTTGACACTGGCGCTGAATTGATGCATCGAATCATACGAAAAATCAATTTTTATCTTTAAACGCGATTTGCGGCTAAACTAAGCGTCCTAGAGGCATCAAAGTTTACTTCTTTAAACTTGATTTGCGGCTTAACTAAGCGTCCTAGCGACTTATAAAATGCATATTCGTGATCTTGGAATGTGCCCGTTCCCAAAAATCAAAATAAAATTGGTAAAAAAGTTTTTCCAAAACTTTCAAAAAAATATTTTCAGTTTTTTCGGCTAAGCCTTAGCGATTTTTGTTGTCTTTTTTAATTTTTTTTTTTCGAATTGTGTGTGAATGATATTTTTTTCTTTAAAAGGAACTTCGCATACACCCAACCTCGCACCCACCCCAAATCCTATAATGGCATGCCTATAATGGATCTTAATCCGTTCCGAGATAAATGTTCCAGCCACACACCAGGCCAGCCGATAGACCCCTTTCAGGGGATCAACATTACAAGCCATCCCAGGTATAACCCCAAATTCAGGCGCCAGCGCTTCAGTTTTACATGCCACCATGGAAAGGTTGCGGTGAGAATCATAAAACCTGGAGTAGCAGTCCTTAATCACAAGGGAATAAGGAAGAAAGTGTATTTCACCCCATAACCGGAAAACTTTCTTTTACCGTACCTATATTTTCATTTTTTTTGTTTTTTTTAACCGTACCTATATTTTAATATTTTTACTTTCGTTTTTTAATGCATTTTTTTTTATTGAAATGATATTTTCGTTTTTATCTTTTTTAAGCTTAATTGAATGAATTTATTCCGTGAAGAGTCTACGAGATACAAAGTTTATTTTCCGTTTAAAATTAATGATCATTCATATTCATAGACGAGAAGGTTCTCGTCTCCGAAGGAGGAGGAGTATGTAACGAAGTGTTCCACGTTACATTCTTTTCTTCTACAAATCCTTCCTCACCAGTTAATATTCAGCACCAGATTATATTCAGCACCCGTTAATATTCAGCACCAGATTATATTCAGCACCAGATTATATTCAGCTCCAGTTAATATTCAGCACCAGTTAACTTTCAGCGAGAATTGTATTGCATCGAAATACAATTCACATTCACCACAAGCCAGTGACGTCACAGGAAAATAGACACAATAATTATTTGTCATTTATCCTCGTATAGTTCCCACTCAGTCGTTACCGGAAATACATATAACAAGTGGACCTGCTCGAATGGATGAAAGACACCCTTTCGACAATACTCAACGTTAGACGGCATTTAGTTAACCTGATCAGTTACGCTCCGGCCGCAGACGAGTCAAGTCGTTTCGGTCAATTAAGCTTTTTGGTTTCACGGAACTTCCCCCCACCAGTGGTAAGGGGTTTCGTTGCTGAGAAGTGCCACCAAGGGCATTGTACTTGCTGATTAGTGCCACCAAGGGCGTTGTACTTGCTGATTAGTGCCACCAAGGGCGTTGTACTTGCTGATTAGTGCCACCAAGGGCGTTGTACTTGCTGATTAGTGCCACCAAGGGCGTTGTACTTGCTGATTGGTGCCACCAAGGGCGTTGTACTTGCTGATTAGTGCCACCAAGGGCATTGTACTTGCTGGTTAGTGCCACCAAGGGCGTTGTACTTGCCGATTAGTGCCACCAAGGGCGTTGTACTTGCTGATTAGTGCCACCAAGGGCGTTGTACTTGCTGATTAGTGCCACCAAGGGCGTTGTACTTGCTGATTAGTGCCACCAAGGGCGTTGTACTTGCTGATTAGTGCCACCAAGGGCGTTGTACTTGCTGATTAGTGCCACCAAGGGCGTTGTACTTGCTGACTAGTGCCACCAAGGGCGTTGTACTTGCTGATTAGTGCCACCAAGGGCGTTGTACTTGCCGATTAGTGCCACCAAGGGCGTTGTACTTGCTGATTAGTGCCACCAGGGGCGTCGTACCTGCTGATTAACGTATATCACCTACAACCGTTCCAGACGCAGTCTCAAGTACCCGTAGGCAGTTTTCCCGATACAAGAACACCCCGAACTTAAAGGCAGAACAACCAACATCAGTGTACCGCTCACAATCCGTGCTAACCAGGATACCAGTGTACAAATACCGCCGTCAACCAGATAATAATAAACTTGATATAATTTGTTATATATAAAAATAGTCGTTTCAATAAAGATTTTGTGATAAGGTTCTAAGACCTTTTCTTCTGAAGTTTCGTGTTTTCTTCAGTACGACCCTGGCGAGACCGGCGAGCGTAACCTCGGCTGGAAAGCAAAAAGCACATCACAGCCTATAATGGCATGTCCTCCCATACACACCTCGGTGTTTATTCGTGTGTATTTGCCATCCTCAACTAATGCATTGCATTATACGAAAAAGTCGACTTCAATCTTTAAACGCAATTTGCAAATTGCATAGGAAACGAAAATATTAATGAGCTGTCGCATAGTAGTAGAAACGGCGGGATTTTGATCGGTGGGATTTTGATCGGCTGGATTTTGATTTTCGGGATTTTGATTTCCGGGATTTTGAAAAACGGGATTTTGATACGCGGGATTTCGACATACAGGATTTTGATTCGCGGGATTTCGACCCCAACCCATTCGGATAGTGTGAAAGCCTTTCCAAATAACTTTCCAGTCTACGAAAGCGATTTTTTGCTATTGGTACTAGGTACTTGCAAATACTTTAACACAATATCTGTCGTTGAGGGATATCTACTTGTATAATCGTTGGTACATCTGTGGAAATTATATCTTTTTGTTTTTCTTTAAAATTGGAAGACAAGCTCAATTGTGAGCTGCTTTTAAGTTCTAAGAACCAATATCATGCAATCGTAGAAAGAGAAAAATAATGAAATATATATATTGTCATCAACTGGATCTATTTTGTCGGTTTTTTAGAGTTAAAACCTTAATTATTAAGCAAAGAAAAATGATTCCTCAAGACTTTTTCGACTTCTGAACAATTCAGAAATAAAAACCATCGTGGAAATGCAGATTCAAAAAAAAAATGTGTTGCAAAACTAAATTGGTAAGATACAGCAGCCAAAAATTGGAAGAATAGACTATCAAATGAATCTGGATGTACATAAAATAGCCTGAGCTTTTAATCAAGGGAAAGCGCATGATGTCGGTCAGGGAGGGGAGCGAAACTCATTCAAAAATTAGTATTAGCAAAGAAATCCAACAATTCCAAGATTCAACAGAAAACAAATTGGATGAAATGTATGAAAAATTATTTATAAAAGCAATAACAGCTTAAAACACGTTTTTGGCAATAACTATTGCAAATAAGTTTATTTATAAACAAAAAAATGTTTATATACTAATATTAAAACTATATTTTAAAAATATGTATCAAACATATATGTTTGGAATTTTTTCAAATAATCTCAAATTGAAAGTTAAAAGTGCTTTTCCCAAAAAGTTAGTTTTCAGACTTAAGCGGTTATTGCTTTTGGCCACAGAGTTTCCAATCTATATATGCAGAAAAAAAATTGAAGTGTCGGTGTGATCTGAGATCATCATTGATAAACAACGAAACCTGCATTGGGATAGAGCTAACCATGTGGCTTCAGTGGCGTGGTGTGTAGTGCATCGGCCTCAGAATTGCAAGGTTCATGGCTCGCTCCCAGATGACGGCAAAGAGTTTTTCAATAAATACGAGCAATAACCAGACTAGGCACCACTAAAAGGAGTCTGATGATCGAGGTGGCTCTCGTGAAATAGCTTATAACTCCAGCCTATATACTTGGTGGTAACACACACAAGTTGTTGTTGTTCATTCAAAATTATTCAATTTATTTATAACAATTTTTGCAAGAACTGGTTGCATGAATTAGTATAATTATAATTATATTTTATATTTTATGCAAATGATCACAAAACAAGTACCTACCTATCTAGGTAAAAAAAATCTAAATTTATTAATAAATAATAAACTCGTATGTATGTACATGTACAATACCTTCTACATACATAGGTAGAATTAATGCATTTTTTCTTTGTTTAAAGAGTTCTTGTTCTTTGATCTTTTAACTCATAAAGGTCAATAAAGAACCATATGATCTCAGATCACGACGACACTTCAATTTTTTTTTCTGCATATATAGATTGGAAACTAATAACATTGATTTATTGTATGCACTATGTAGATAGGAAGGTATAGTTTAATAATTAAAAGCGATTTGCCGACTGCAAACAAAAATAGAAGAATAAATAAATAGCTACAAACTTACTATGTTTTGGATTAACACACATTTTATTACTTAACTGACTTTAATAGTTACTGATTCTTTGCTGGATGAGTCTTTTGTCCAAAAGAAATCGAAGTGTTCTATTTTAACTATACATACTTTACTATGTAGGTACCTATAAATATATACAGAGAAGTGACCATCTAAGTATGATTATTTTTGGGAAAAGACTTGATATGAACGGTGGATAATTAATACAAACAATAGGTATACAAACGATGGCAAACTAAAAAAAAAACAGACAAACGATTATATATAGAACTGCATTTCCAGGTTTTTCGAGCGTTATAGTGGGCCAACTAAATGTTTTTTTCGCCGCAAAATTTGGAATAATTATTTAAAAATAGAAATAAAGCAAAATTTAAAAAACTAACACGGTGGAAAATTATTATAAAAAATGTACTAACGATTGCATACTTTTCGAAAATTTTATAAAAAAATTTTCAAAAAAAAATGTTGGTAAAAAATTTTTCGCGAAGTGTAAAAACTAAGCAAAAAACGACAGACGTGTACTGTACAAACGATTATCAATCGAACTGCATTTCCAGATTTTGCGAGCGTTATAGTTGGTGGGCCAACTTCCGTTTTATTTTTTGAAGTGTCTCTATAAAAAAACGGTGAGTGTACAGATTATTCTAAAAGTTGTACAAACGTGTACAAACGATGTACAAACGATTGCCATTTTCAGTTTTTCTCAACTCCATAGTTGGTGGGCCAACTACATGCAAGCGAAAGACTTGGAATAATTTTGTCTCTATTAATATGATAAGACTTGAAATATTTTGTTCAAAATGTTTTTCTTTAATAGTAATTAGTTAATTACTAATTAGAGACGTAGAAATAGGATTTTATTTTGGTTTTGTGTGGACGGGTGACAATGACAACGGGATCTGGGCATAGTAGTTCAGTATATTTAGTCATAGCTGCTATGGGAATTTTGCAAAACGTTGGGGAAGACATTTTTTTCTTGCTATCGATAGAGTACTTTATAGAAAACTTAAATCCAAGTTTTCGACCATCAACCCTTTGCAGGGTTTCCGCCATCTTGGTTTAAAGAGTGAACTCGGTTTTGCTATTTTCTAAACGGGGAGAGGTAGGAAGATGTTTTTTTCTGTATTCGATAGATTATGCAATTACAAGAAAGCCGTAGAGAATGGAGATATGAACGTTTAAAAGTCGAAAACGGGAAAGAAGAAGGCTAAGAAATAATTTGCAATAAGTCAGCATGACATTTGTTTTAAGAAAATTTTATATTTTTGGAAAGGTAAGAAAAAATTATTTTACCCATGTTTGAGGGATTTTTGAATAATGTGTTGGTTTTTGGATCAAAATTTGTTTGAAAATTGCAATTTTTTGAGATCAAATTATTCAAGTACCTATTTGATTTTTATATTTTTAAGGGATGGGTCTAAAAGTTGGAAATCATTAGAAATGATGTAGTCTATCAATCTTTATTTTTGTTCAATCGATTCATCACAAAATTAATCGAGTCACATTAAATTTTTTTTATATAGCTGCTTATAAGAGTAAAGTGCGAGCATGTATTAATTTGAGTTTTCAAGTTTATAAATACTATTTTGCATATCAGATCAGAAAATAAGGAAGGTACCATTTTGCTTGAAATGCTTTAAGTGTGATTCTGCCTTTCAGGTGCTACAGTAAGTTAACAAACTGTTTTGGCTTAAGAAATATAAAAATAAAAACTGTAAGTTAACGATTTTTAAAGAACTTTTAGGAGAAAACTTTAACGTATCACTGAACAAAAACTGAATAAAACATATGTGAGCTCCATTTTTTGCTTATAATTCGTCGGCTGGATGCTATCTTGTTCAATGTCCATTTTTCAAAATGTTGGGAAATCGATTTTTAAAGTTCAAATTGAAAATTTGTGTTTATATCAAAAATTTTTGATTAGTATTGTTTTTTCTTCTGAAAGCCTTGACAATTTTGTTTATAAAACAAGTCACAGAAATTGATTTTCTTTTATTTTGAATTAGTTATAAATAAAAAACAACAAGGGAGTCATTTTGGATATTGAACAATGTTATATGGAGTGACAAGAAGTTGGTAAAATTTTTGGATATTGAACAAAAATAGTCAATATTGAACAACATAGAAAAAAAACAAAAAGAGCGGAAACATAAAGCGGATTATGTTATATTGAACAACAAATAGTTTTATTGATTCGAGCTGATTTAATAAAGAATTTTTAAAGAAAGGTAGTTGTTCTGATATTCGGTCGAATTGAATCCGTACGGATTGAAAACATTTAACAAAAAGATACCGGAATTGAAAACTTCAAAAAATGGCAGGTTGGTGGATCCATTCGCTTTTTTTGAACATCTATGATTCTTAGCTGTTAGGCAAAACAAACGAATGCACAATGCGCCGTTTTTCGACGTTTTCAATTGGGGTATATTTTTGTTTTCCGTTTTCAATCCGTACGGATTCGATTCGACCGAATATCGATGCCGCACCGCACCGCACCGCTCTACACCACCAACCAACGCCACACCGCGCCACCGCATAAAAAATATGTCCAAATGAACGTTATGTCTTTTTTGAATGGAAATATTGTCAAAATGGACGGTATTTCTTTTTCAAGCGGTCATAAGGTCTACCTGTACTTGGATCTGGTCATAATGTCAATGGACCTAATGATCTTGTGATATTGGGGATTATTTTTTGACTTGAATACTTACGCGTATATTAGAAGATAGCTTCATACGTTTGCATTAAAGAGAAAAACGTTTTGAAGGTCATAAACAATCACTTCCGTATCTTCACAATTATTCTTTCGATCAATATCATACTCAACCTTCGTTAAATTATGATAGCTGTGATGTGCATTGTAATATCGTGTTTCAGTTGCATTCGGATTTTTCGTAGCTTTAAACTTAGCACATTTATCGCAAATGCCTTTTTTTTAGGCTTGAAAAAAGATAAATTAAAAATAAACAAAATATTTAAATGCGAAGATCGGTGATTTCAGATACTTTCGAAATTTGTTTTGAAAAACAATTATTTCTAGATGTTCTAATGGCAATTTCTTGAAAACACAAACTGAAAGCCACAGCGGATCACGGATTTGAATTCTACATCCAAAATCCCACTAAAAAACAAATCTCACTACCTGTACTAAAAAGATAACCGGTGACTGCGGGCCTTTTAAATTTTGTCAAAATATTTTTCCCCGATACGTTTTTGAAATAAAATTTTTATTTTCAAAGCTATAATTATGAATCTAACTCTTGTATGTTTTTTGGAAGCTTATCTTGATACCATTATAATATATTTTTCAGATTTTTTCTGTTAATAAAAAGAAAGATAGATATAAAGAAAAATGCAATTTTTTTTTTTTTCAAATACTTTTTCCGACTATTGTACACTTTGTGCATTTTTGTCATTGAAACGCCAGTTTTAAGATATTGATTTTTGTGTTTGTTTGGCAGAAGTGGAAATCCATCACGGGGAAACTTTTTATCACCCCTGTTCTGAATTCCGATCAATTGAAAAATCCTTTAGTTTTCAAACTCTCGATGTTTTTTAATTTTTTTCGTTTTCAATACTTGCGATATGATTGTGTTTTGATTTTCGCGTGAATTAAAAATCAGCTTGACACTGGAAATTCATTTAAAGTTTAACCTTTTCTTGAATTTTAAAATAATTTTAAACATGTATAAGCTTATATTTTTGAGCAGATACGCCACTAGATTTTCACTTAAAAGCCACGGACCACGACACCACTCATGTGTTTGCTGTTGTGTTTAAATTTAATTGAATTATACAGATATTTTTTAATTGTTTGACGTTTTGAATTATTATTTTTATGGATTTCCAAAGAAAAACAGGATTGAATATCGACTATTGCGGAAGTGAATTCAAACTTAATTGAGAACATGGTTTTTGAATCCGTACGGAAATCAATTTCGTATACGGATTTGAATCCGAACGGAAATCAGAACAGGGGTGTATATGTATATGTTCTTTTACTATTTTTAAATCTTCTTTTGGTGTAACTCTTTAAATAACTTATCCATGTTGAGGAGTGGAATGAGTACCTGTTTCATTATATTTTGTCAGTGTTGCTGAGAAATATCAAGAGTCGACAAAAAGAATTTTTTATATACATCAAATTAATAGTTTTCTTTTAAGAAGAAATACTTTAACGTAAAGTTCCTTCTCGATCCAGTTTTGTCTGTTCTTTTTCGTTTTGGTAGCAGCCTTTTTCCAAATTTAGAATGAAACTGCCCTTTTTCGGTGTCATTCAGTGGCCAAAAGCTAAATTTTCGTTCGCATCTTCATACACAAATTTTGTATACCTAACAATCATGACTGAAAGCAATGTTGCAACTGCGGAAACTTGAATTTTACGTTTTCTACACTTGTGACCTTTTGCATTATGATATTCCTGTCCACTCTGACGCAATTTCTTTTACGTTTCTTTTCCATAACAATGGAGTTGTAATTTTTTTCTTACCCGATCCACGTAAAGTTTACTTCAGTGAAAATTCGGACTTGCTCATATTCTCGTATCTCATTTTCCAATAATAAAAATAATAGAATCTGGAGTTGCTACATACATTTATCATACTATAAAACAAACATATTTTTTTTAAACGAATAAAAAATGATAATGTTTGCTTAAAATAAAACCTTAAAAATGTTTTGGGATACTGCACCAATTCTGCAACTTTACCTGACCTTTCAGGAGTTTAAGACTCAATATCACCAGGCATTTTTTTTAAATGTTGTTAAAATCAATACCAAAAATATGGAGCAACATTTTTACACACATACGTTAAGGAATCGATTGTAGCCCTATCTGGGGTAGATAAATCAATATAATTTAAAATCCTGAATGAGAATATAGGGAAATCAAATGCAACAACGGAGATCTCGTTTGATATTGAACAAAAGAGAATGAAAGTATACGGCTGGATATTGAACAAAAACTTAAAGTAATTGGATATTGAACAGAATAGAAATGAATGAAGTACATACGCATATTGAACAAAACATCCAAAATTGTGGATATTGAACAAGATAGAAATTATGAAATAGTTTTTCTTTTAAATATACTAACAAGTGTTCAATATAATACAAAAAAGATGAAAAGTAGTTTATTGAACAAAAATGACATGAAAAATCGTTAAAAAAGTGTCCTATTGAACAAAATAGTTCTCTGTAACTTGAAAACTAAAAGAGATAGAACAAAATGGCTTGCGCCAAACGAAAGAGCGTCGCAAAATTATGAAGACTGCATACCTAACTCAATTTCGTAAAAAATGGCCTTTAGAACAAGATATCTAGCATCCAGCCGACGAATTGGCTATAGCTCCTTAAATACAAAAAACATGAAAAAATGCCACTTAACAAATCTGTAGAATTTATTCTTCTTGTCAGGAATGCATTTGTATTTTTTCGATAAAATTAAAGATACGGATTTTATTTGTGAAAAACGAGGTAACTCCTTAATTGAGGATAGCGGCAACCCTGTTATGAGTTGATGGTCGAAAACTTTGATTTAAGCGTTCTTTGTAGTTCTTCAACGAACTCAAAATTGAAAAATGTCTTCCCCGTTTCTATATTGAGAAAAACCCACTCACAGTTTTAAAACACTTAATTATGATGTGCGGATACCTTTTTGGCCATACAATCGGTAAACAATTGCTTAGAAACAGAAAATGTTAAGGACAAAACTGTAGGATAGAGTGATTACTAGAACTTTTGAAAGAAATTTTCGCGTGAAAGAAAAAAAAAATTGACTAAAAATGTGTGAACTCCATTTTTTGCCTATAATTGGTTATAACTCGTTAAATACACAAAATCTGAAAAAATACAGTATATTCAAATTAGTAGAACTTACTCTATTTGTTAGGAATGCATTTTTATTTTTTCGATGAATAGACTATTGAATAGACCTTTTAAAAAGGAACAATTACGTGCAAGGGTTTTTATTATTGAATATGTTTGTTTGGCCCATAAGCATGCTTAAAACCAAAAATGCTACTAAATTCACCCATGCGTTTCTGAGAGAATGGTCACACTGGCCACTTTTCAGTATTTTTAGTATAACTCGAAAACTAAGCCGAATTTGAAAATTTTACACACAATACTTTTTGTTCAAAATTAAATTTTCTATTGGAATGGATAATTCAAAAAATTTTAGGAAAAAATTTAAGTAGGAAAACTTAACAAAAACCAACATAAAAAAAATCGAAAAATCTAAGATTTTTAAATTTTTTTCTAAATTGCGCATAACTTTTTTCGGAGCAAAGATACGCTCAAGACGTTCATGAACAAAGTAAACTGGAGTCTTACGGCTTTAATATGACATCTTAAAAAACCCATATTATTTAAAAATTGACAGAGATATAACCATTCAAACTTTACCATTTCTTATCATTTTCTGCACTTTTTGCCCCAAAGCCTATTTTTTGGTACTTTATGACAAATTTAACGTTCCTAGCACCTAGTACCAAATCTTATGTTAATCGGACCAGCCGTTCGGTCAGTAGGTCTGAACGCATTTAAAAACAGCCGAAAAATGAAATTGCGAACTTACATCCTTTTTATAAATTCTCTATAGCTCTAATGTCATATTAAATCAAAAATTTTGATTTCGAACATTTTTACGAATGTGAAATTTGCCATATTGTACCGAAAAAGAGACTTTCGGGCCAAAACTGAGAAAAATTATAAGAAATGATAAGGTTTGAATGGGAATATCTCCGTCAATTTTGAACAAATATTAATTTTTGAACATGCCATATTAAGGCCCTTAGTCTCTTCTTTGTTTTGTCTCTACATGTCTTGACCCTATCTTTGCTTCAAAAAAAGTTATGCACAATTTATTAAAAAATTTAGATATCCTTGATTTTTTGATTTTTTTTAAGTTGGTTTTTGTTAACTTTTCCAGCTTAAATTTTTTCGTAAAATTTTTTGAACTATCCATTCCAATAGAAAATTTAATTTTGAACAAAAAGTATTATAAGTAAAATTTTTAAATTCGGCTTAGTTTTCGAGTTATACCAAAAATACTGAAAAGTGGCCAGTGTGACCATTCTCTCAGAAACGCATGGATGAATTTAGTAGCATTTTTGGTTTTAAGCATGCTTATGGGCCAAACAAACATATTCAATAATAAAAGCCCTTGCACGTAATTGTTCCTTTATACCTCTCATTTTCCGGTCTATTCAATAGGCTTGAACTTAAAATTACGGATAATAATCATTAAAAACAAATTCACTCTTTAAATCAATATAGCGGCAACCCTGCAAGGGGTTGATGGTCGAAAATTTGGACTTAAGCTTTCTGTACGGTACTTTAATGAAACCAAGAAAAAAATTGCTTCCCCAATGTTTTGCAAAAAAAAAGTCTAAATTAACTGGATTAAAAGTTTACATCTTTAAACTTGATTTGCGGCTAAACTATCCGTCCAAGCGACTTTAAATGCAAGAGAAACTTTACATACACCCAACCTCGCACCCACTCCAAATCCTATAATGAGCCCAAGCAGGGGGGTTGCAGGGGGGCAGCATGCCCCCCCATACATACCTCATTGTTTATTCGCGTTTATTTTCCACCCAAGGCAGTGTTTCTCAAGAAAACTTGACACTGGCGCTGAATTGATGCATCGAATCATACGAAAAATCAACTTTTATCTTTAAACGCGATTTGCGGCTAAACTAAGCGTCCTAGAGGCATCAAAGTTTACATCTTTAAACTTGATTTGCGGCTAAACTATCCGTCCAAGCGACTTTAAATGCAAGAGAAACTTTACATACACCCAACCTCGCACCCTATAATGAGCCCAAGCAGGGGGGTTGCAGGGGGGCAGCATGCCCCCCGATACATACCTCACTGTTTATTCGCGTTAATTTTCCACCGAAGGCAGTGTTTCTCAAGAAAACTTGACACTGGCTCTGAATTGATGCATCGAATCATACGAAAAATCAACTTTTATCTTTAAACGCGATTTGCGGCTAAACTAAGCGTCCTAGAGGCATAAAAGTTTACATCTTTAAACATGATTTGCGGCTAAACTATCCGTCCAAGCGACTTTAAATGCAAGAGAAACCTTACATACACCCAACCTCGCACCCACCCCAAATCCTATAATGAGCCCAAGCAGGGGGGTTGCAGGGGGGCAGCATGCCCCCCCATACATACCTCACTGTATATTCGCGTTTATTTTCCACCCAAGGCAGTGTTTCTCAAAAAAAACTTGACACTGGCGCTGAATTGATGCATCGAATCATACGAAAAATCAACTTTTATCTTTAAACGCGATTTGCGGCTAAACTAAGCGTCCTAGAGGCATCAAAGTTTACATCTTTAAACTTGATTTGCGGCTAAACTATCCGTCCAAGCGACTTTAAATGCAAGAGAAACTTTACATACACCCAACCTCGCACCCACCCCAAATCCTATAATGAGCCCAAGCAGGTGGGTTGCAGGGGGGGCAACATGCCCCCCCATACATACCTCACTGTTTATTCGCGTTTATTTTCCACCCAAGGCAGTGTTTCTCAAGAAAACTTGACACTGGCGGCTGAATTGATGCATCGAATCATACGAAAAATTAACTTTTATCTTTAAACGCGATTTGCGGCTAAACTAAGCGTCCTAGAGGCATCAAAGTTTACATCTTTAAACTTGATTTGCGGCTAAACTATCCGTCCAAGCGACTTTAAATGCAAGAGAAACTTTACATACACCCAACCTCGCACTCACCCCAAATCCTATAATGGGCCCAAGCAGGGTGGTTGCCGGGGGGCAGCATGCCCCCCCATACATACCTCACTGTTTATTCGCGTTTATTTTCCACCCAAGGCAGTGTTTCTCAAGAAAACTTGACACTGGTGCTGAATTGATGCATCGAATCATACGAAAAATCAACTTTTATCTTTAAACGCGATTTGCGGCTAAACTAAGCGTCCTAGAGGCATCAAAGTTTACATCTTTAAACTTGATTTGCGGCTTAACTATCCGTCCAAGCGACTTTAAATGCAAAAGAAACTTTACATACACCTAACCTCGCACCCACTATAATAAGCCCAATAATGAGCCCAAGCAGGGGGTTTGCAGGGGGGCAGCATGCCCCCCCATACATACCTCACTGTTTATTCGCGTTTATTTTCCACCCAAGGCAGTGTTTCTCAAGAAAACTTGACACTGGCGCTGAATTGATGCATCGAATCATACGAAAAATCAACTTTTATCTTTAAACGCGATTTGCGGCTAAACTAAGCGTCCTAGAGGCATCAAAGTTTACATCTTTAAACTTGATTTGCAGCTAAACTATCCGTCCAAGCGACTTTAAATGCAAAAGAAACTTTACATACACCCAACCTCGCACCCACCCCAAATCCTATAATGAGCCCAAGCAGGGGGTTGCACATACCTCACTGTTTATTCGCGTTTATTTTCCGCCCAAGGCAGTGTTTCTCAAGAAAACTTGACACTGGCGCTGAATTGATGCATCGAATCATACGAAAAATCAACTTTTATCTTTAAACGCGATTTGCGGCTAAGCTAAGCGTCCTAGAGGCATCAAAGTTTACATCTTTAAACTTGATTTGCAGCTAAACTATCCGTCCAAGCGACTTTAAATGCAAAAGAAACTTTACATACACCCAACCTCGCACCCACCCCAAATCCTATAATGAGCCCAAGCAGGGGGGTTGCAGGGTGGCACCATGCCCCCCCATACATACCTCACTGTTTATTCGCGTTTATTTTCCACCCAAGGCAGTGTTTCTCCAAAAAACTTGACACTGGCGCTGAATTGATGCATCGAATCATACGAAAAATCAACTTTTATCTTTAAACGCGATTTGCGGCTAAACTAAGCGTCCTAGAGGCATCAAAGATTAAATCTTTAAACTTAATTTGCGGCTAAACTATCCGTCCAAGCGACTTTAAATGCAAGAGAAACTTTACATACACCCAACCTCGCACTCACCCCAAATCCTATAATGGGCCCAAGCAGGGCGGTTGCCGGGGGGCAGCATGCCCCCCCATACATACCTCACTGTTTATTCGCGTTTATTTTCCACCCAAGGCAGTGTTTCTCAAGAAAACTTGACACTGGCGCTGAATTGATGCATCGAATCATACGAAAAATCAACTTTTATCTTTAAACGCGATTTGCGGCTAAACTAAGCGTCCTAGAGGCATCAAAGTTTACATCTTTAAACTTGATTTGCGGCTAAACTATCCGTCCAAGCGACTTTAAATGCAAGAGAAACTTTACATACACCCAACCTCGCACCCACCCCAAATCCTATAATGAGCCCAAGCAGGGGGGTTGCAGGGGGACAGCATGCCCCCCCATACATACCTCACTGTTTATTCGCGTTCATTTTCCACCCAAGGCAGTGTTTCTCAAGAAAACTTGACACTGGCGCTGAATTGATGCATCGAATCATACGAAAAATCAACTTTTATCTTTAAACGCGATTTGCGGCTAAACTAAGCGTCCTAGAGGCATCAAAGTTTACATCTTTAAACTTGATTTGCGGCTAAACTATCCGTCCAAGCGACTTTAAATGCAAGAGAAACTTTACATACACCCAACCTCGCACTCACCCCAAATCCTATAATGGGCCCAAGCAGGGCGGTTGCCGGGGGGCAGCATGCCCCCCCATACATACCTCACTGTTTATTCGCGTTTATTTTCCACCCAAGGCAGTGTTTCTCAAGAAAACTTGACACTGGCGCTGAATTGATGCATCGAATCATACGAAAAATCAACTTTTATCTTTAAACGCGATTTGCGGCTAAACTAAGCATCCTAGAGGCATCAAAGTTTACATCTTTAAACTTGATTTGCGGCTAAACTATCCGTCCAAGCGACTTTAAATGCAAAAGAAACTTTACATACACCCAACCTCGCACCCACTATAATAAGCCCAATAATGAGCCCAAGCAGGGGGGTTGCAGGGGGGCAGCATGCCCCCCCATACATTCCTCACTGTTTATTCGCGTTTATTTTCCACCCAAGGCAGTGTTTCTCAAGAAAACTTGACACTGGCGCTGAATTGATGCATCGAATCATACGAAAAATCAACTTTTATCTTTAAACGCGATTTGCGGCTAAACTAAGCGTCCTAGAGGCATCAAAGTTTACATCTTTAAACTTGATTTGCGGCTAAACTATCCGTCCAAGCGACTTTAAATGCAAAAGAAACTTTACATACACCCAACCTCGCACCCACCCCAAATCCTATAATGAGCCCAAGCAGGGGGTTGCACATACCTCACTGTTTATTCGCGTTTATTTTCCGCCCAAGGCAGTGTTTCTCAAGAAAACTTGACACTGGCGCTGAATTGATGCATCGAATCATACGAAAAATCAACTTTTATCTTTAAACGCGATTTGCGGCTAAACTAAGCGTCCTAGAGGCATCAAAGTTTACATCTTTAAACTTGATTTGCGGCTAAACTATCCGTCCAAGCGACTTTAAATGCAAAAGAAACTTTACATACACCCAACCTCGCACCCACCCCAAATCCTATAATGAGCCCAAGCAGGGGGGTTGCAGGGGGGCACCATGCCCCCCCATACATACCTCACTGTTTATTCGCGTTTATTTTCCACCCAAGGCAGTGTTTCTCCAAAAAACTTGACACTGGCGCTGAATTGATGCATCGAATCATACGAAAAATCAACTTTTATCTTTAAACGCAATTTGCGGCTAAACTAAGCGTCCTAGAGGCATCAAAGTTTACATCTTTAAACTTGATTTGCGGCTAAACTATCCGTCCAAGCGACTTTAAATGCAAGAGAAACTTTACATACACCCAGCCTCGCACTCACCCCAAATCCTATAATGGGCCCAAGCAGGGCGGTTGCCGGGGGGCAGCATGCCCCCCCATACATACCTCACTGTTTATTCGCGTTTATTTTCCACCCAAGGCAGTGTTTCTCAAGAAAACTTGACACTGGCGCTGAATTGATGCATCGAATCATACGAAAAATCAACTTTTATCTTTAAACGCGATTTGCGGCTAACCTAAGCGTCCTAGAGGCATCAAAGTTTACATCTTTAAACTTGATTTGCGGCTAAACTATCCGTCCAAGCGACTTTAAATGCAAAAGAAACTTTACATACACCCAACCTCGCTCCCACCCCAAATCCTATAATGAGCCCAAGCAGGGGGGTTGCAGGGGGGCAGCATGCCCCCCCCATACATACCTCACTGTTTATTCGCGTTTATTTTCCACCCAAGGCAGTGTTTCTCAAGAAAACTTGTCACTGGCGCTGAATTGATGCATCGAATCATACGAAAAATCAACTTTTATCTTTAAACGCGATTTGCGGCTAAACTAAGCGTCCTAGAGGCATCAAATAGTTCAGTATATTTAGTCATAGCTGCTATGAGAATTTTGCAAAACGTTGGGGAAGACATTTTTTTCTTGTTATCGATAGAGTACTTTATAGAAAACTTAAATCCAAGTTTTCGACCATCAACCCATCACCCCAAATCCTATAATGGGCCCAAGCAGGGCGGTTGCCGGGGGGCAGCATGCCCCCCCATACATACCTCACTGTTTATTCGCGTTTATTTTCCACCCAAGGCAGTGTTTCTCAAGAAAACTTGACACTGGTGCTGAATTGATGCATCGAATCATACGAAAAATCAACTTTTATCTTTAAACGCGATTTGCGGCTAAACTAAGCGTCCTAGAGGCATCAAAGTTTACATCTTTAAACTTGATTTGCGGCTTAACTATCCGTCCAAGCGACTTTAAATGCAAAAGAAACTTTAGATACACCTAACTTCGCACCCACTATAATAAGCCCAATAATGAGCCCAAGCAGGGGGTTTGCAGGGGGGCAGCATGCCCCCCCATACATACCTCACTGTTTATTCGCGTTTATTTTCCACCCAAGGCAGTGTTTCTCAAGAAAACTTGACACTGGCGCTGAATTGATGCATCGAATCATACGAAAAATCAACTTTTATCTTTAAACGCGATTTGCGGCTAAACTAAGCGTCCTAGAGGCATCAAAGTTTACATCTTTAAACTTGATTTGCAGCTAAACTATCCGTCCAAGCGACTTTAAATGCAAAAGAAACTTTACATACACCCAACCTCGCACCCACCCCAAATCCTATAATGAGCCCAAGCAGGGGGTTGCACATACCTCACTGTTTATTCGCGTTTATTTTCCGCCCAAGGCAGTGTTTCTCAAGAAAACTTGACACTGGCGCTGAATTGATGCATCGAATCATACGAAAAATCAACTTTTATCTTTAAACGCGATTTGCGGCTAAGCTAAGCGTCCTAGAGGCATCAAAGTTTACATCTTTAAACTTGATTTGCAGCTAAACTATCCGTCCAAGCGACTTTAAATGCAAAAGAAACTTTACATACACCCAACCTCGCACCCACCCCAAATCCTATAATGAGCCCAAGCAGGGGGGTTGCAGGGTGGCACCATGCCCCCCCATACATACCTCACTGTTTATTCGCGTTTATTTTCCACCCAAGGCAGTGTTTCTCCAAAAAACTTGACACTGGCGCTGAATTGATGCATCGAATCATACGAAAAATCAACTTTTATCTTTAAACGCGATTTGCGGCTAAACTAAGCGTCCTAGAGGCATCAAAGATTAAATCTTTAAACTTGATTTGCGGCTAAACTATCCGTCCAAGCGACTTTAAATGCAAGAGAAACTTTACATACACCCAACCTCGCACTCACCCCAAATCCTATAATGGGCCCAAGCAGGGCGGTTGCCGGGGGGCAGCATGCCCCCCCATACATACCTCACTGTTTATTCGCGTTTATTTTCCACCCAAGGCAGTGTTTCTCAAGAAAACTTGACACTGGCGCTGAATTGATGCATCGAATCATACGAAAAATCAACTTTTATCTTTAAACGCGATTTGCGGCTAAACTAAGCGTCCTAGAGGCATCAAAGTTTACATCTTTAAACTTGATTTGCGGCTAAACTATCCGTCCAAGCGACTTTAAATGCAAGAGAAACTTTACATACACCCAACCTCGCACCCACCCCAAATCCTATAATGAGCCCAAGCAGGGGGGTTGCAGGGGGACAGCATGCCCCCCCATACATACCTCACTGTTTATTCGCGTTCATTTTCCACCCAAGGCAGTGTTTCTCAAGAAAACTTGACACTGGCGCTGAATTGATGCATCGAATCATACGAAAAATCAACTTTTATCTTTAAACGCGATTTGCGGCTAAACTAAGCGTCCTAGAGGCATCAAAGTTTACATCTTTAAACTTGATTTGCGGCTAAACTATCCGTCCAAGCGACTTTAAATGCAAGAGAAACTTTACATACACCCAACCTCGCACTCACCCCAAATCCTATAATGGGCCCAAGCAGGGCGGTTGCCGGGGGGCAGCATGCCCCCCCATACATACCTCACTGTTTATTCGCGTTTATTTTCCACCCAAGGCAGTGTTTCTCAAGAAAACTTGACACTGGCGCTGAATTGATGCATCGAATCATACGAAAAATCAACTTTTATCTTTAAACGCGATTTGCGGCTAAACTAAGCGTCCTAGAGGCATCAAAGTTTACATCTTTAAACTTGATTTGCGGCTAAACTATCCGTCCAAGCGACTTTAAATGCAAGAGAAACTTTACATACACCCAACCTCGCACCCACCCCAAATCCTATAATGAGCCCAAGCAGGGGGGTTGCAGGGGGACAGCATGCCCCCCCATACATACCTCACTGTTTATTCGCGTTCATTTTCCACCCAAGGCAGTGTTTCTCAAGAAAACTTGACACTGGCGCTGAATTGATGCATCGAATCATACGAAAAATCAACTTTTATCTTTAAACGCGATTTGCGGCTAAACTAAGCGTCCTAGAGGCATCAAAGTTTACATCTTTAAACTTGATTTGCGGCTAAACTATCCGTCCAAGCGACTTTAAATGCAAGAGAAACTTTACATACACCCAACCTCGCACTCACCCCAAATCCTATAATGGGCCCAAGCAGGGCGGTTGCCGGGGGGCAGCATGCCCCCCCATACATACCTCACTGTTTATTCGCGTTTATTTTCCACCCAAGGCAGTGTTTCTCAAGAAAACTTGACACTGGCGCTGAATTGATGCATCGAATCATACGAAAAATCAACTTTTATCTTTAAACGCGATTTGCGGCTAAACTAAGCATCCTAGAGGCATCAAAGTTTACATCTTTAAACTTGATTTGCGGCTAAACTATCCGTCCAAGCGACTTTAAATGCAAAAGAAACTTTACATACACCCAACCTCGCACCCACTATAATAAGCCCAATAATGAGCCCAAGCAGGGGGGTTGCAGGGGGGCAGCATGCCCCCCCATACATTCCTCACTGTTTATTCGCGTTTATTTTCCACCCAAGGCAGTGTTTCTCAAGAAAACTTGACACTGGCGCTGAATTGATGCATCGAATCATACGAAAAATCAACTTTTATCTTTAAACGCGATTTGCGGCTAAACTAAGCGTCCTAGAGGCATCAAAGTTTACATCTTTAAACTTGATTTGCGGCTAAACTATCCGTCCAAGCGACTTTAAATGCAAAAGAAACTTTACATACACCCAACCTCGCACCCACCCCAAATCCTATAATGAGCCCAAGCAGGGGGTTGCACATACCTCACTGTTTATTCGCGTTTATTTTCCGCCCAAGGCAGTGTTTCTCAAGAAAACTTGACACTGGCGCTGAATTGATGCATCGAATCATACGAAAAATCAACTTTTATCTTTAAACGCGATTTGCGGCTAAACTAAGCGTCCTAGAGGCATCAAAGTTTACATCTTTAAACTTGATTTGCGGCTAAACTATCCGTCCAAGCGACTTTAAATGCAAAAGAAACTTTACATACACCCAACCTCGCACCCACCCCAAATCCTATAATGAGCCCAAGCAGGGGGGTTGCAGGGGGGCACCATGCCCCCCCATACATACCTCACTGTTTATTCGCGTTTATTTTCCACCCAAGGCAGTGTTTCTCCAAAAAACTTGACACTGGCGCTGAATTGATGCATCGAATCATACGAAAAATCAACTTTTATCTTTAAACGCAATTTGCGGCTAAACTAAGCGTCCTAGAGGCATCAAAGTTTACATCTTTAAACTTGATTTGCGGCTAAACTATCCGTCCAAGCGACTTTAAATGCAAGAGAAACTTTACATACACCCAGCCTCGCACTCACCCCAAATCCTATAATGGGCCCAAGCAGGGCGGTTGCCGGGGGGCAGCATGCCCCCCCATACATACCTCACTGTTTATTCGCGTTTATTTTCCACCCAAGGCAGTGTTTCTCAAGAAAACTTGACACTGGCGCTGAATTGATGCATCGAATCATACGAAAAATCAACTTTTATCTTTAAACGCGATTTGCGGCTAACCTAAGCGTCCTAGAGGCATCAAAGTTTACATCTTTAAACTTGATTTGCGGCTAAACTATCCGTCCAAGCGACTTTAAATGCAAAAGAAACTTTACATACACCCAACCTCGCTCCCACCCCAAATCCTATAATGAGCCCAAGCAGGGGGGTTGCAGGGGGGCAGCATGCCCCCCCCATACATACCTCACTGTTTATTCGCGTTTATTTTCCACCCAAGGCAGTGTTTCTCAAGAAAACTTGTCACTGGCGCTGAATTGATGCATCGAATCATACGAAAAATCAACTTTTATCTTTAAACGCGATTTGCGGCTAAACTAAGCGTCCTAGAGGCATCAAATAGTTCAGTATATTTAGTCATAGCTGCTATGAGAATTTTGCAAAACGTTGGGGAAGACATTTTTTTCTTGTTATCGATAGAGTACTTTATAGAAAACTTAAATCCAAGTTTTCGACCATCAACCCATCACCCCAAATCCTATAATGGGCCCAAGCAGGGCGGTTGCCGGGGGGCAGCATGCCCCCCCATACATACCTCACTGTTTATTCGCGTTTATTTTCCACCCAAGGCAGTGTTTCTCAAGAAAACTTGACACTGGTGCTGAATTGATGCATCGAATCATACGAAAAATCAACTTTTATCTTTAAACGCGATTTGCGGCTAAACTAAGCGTCCTAGAGGCATCAAAGTTTACATCTTTAAACTTGATTTGCGGCTTAACTATCCGTCCAAGCGACTTTAAATGCAAAAGAAACTTTAGATACACCTAACTTCGCACCCACTATAATAAGCCCAATAATGAGCCCAAGCAGGGGGTTTGCAGGGGGGCAGCATGCCCCCCCATACATACCTCACTGTTTATTCGCGTTTATTTTCCACCCAAGGCAGTGTTTCTCAAGAAAACTTGACACTGGCGCTGAATTGATGCATCGAATCATACGAAAAATCAACTTTTATCTTTAAACGCGATTTGCGGCTAAACTAAGCGTCCTAGAGGCATCAAAGTTTACATCTTTAAACTTGATTTGCAGCTAAACTATCCGTCCAAGCGACTTTAAATGCAAAAGAAACTTTACATACACCCAACCTCGCACCCACCCCAAATCCTATAATGAGCCCAAGCAGGGGGTTGCACATACCTCACTGTTTATTCGCGTTTATTTTCCGCCCAAGGCAGTGTTTCTCAAGAAAACTTGACACTGGCGCTGAATTGATGCATCGAATCATACGAAAAATCAACTTTTATCTTTAAACGCGATTTGCGGCTAAGCTAAGCGTCCTAGAGGCATCAAAGTTTACATCTTTAAACTTGATTTGCAGCTAAACTATCCGTCCAAGCGACTTTAAATGCAAAAGAAACTTTACATACACCCAACCTCGCACCCACCCCAAATCCTATAATGAGCCCAAGCAGGGGGGTTGCAGGGTGGCACCATGCCCCCCCATACATACCTCACTGTTTATTCGCGTTTATTTTCCACCCAAGGCAGTGTTTCTCCAAAAAACTTGACACTGGCGCTGAATTGATGCATCGAATCATACGAAAAATCAACTTTTATCTTTAAACGCGATTTGCGGCTAAACTAAGCGTCCTAGAGGCATCAAAGATTAAATCTTTAAACTTGATTTGCGGCTAAACTATCCGTCCAAGCGACTTTAAATGCAAGAGAAACTTTACATACACCCAACCTCGCACTCACCCCAAATCCTATAATGGGCCCAAGCAGGGCGGTTGCCGGGGGGCAGCATGCCCCCCCATACATACCTCACTGTTTATTCGCGTTTATTTTCCACCCAAGGCAGTGTTTCTCAAGAAAACTTGACACTGGCGCTGAATTGATGCATCGAATCATACGAAAAATCAACTTTTATCTTTAAACGCGATTTGCGGCTAAACTAAGCGTCCTAGAGGCATCAAAGTTTACATCTTTAAACTTGATTTGCGGCTAAACTATCCGTCCAAGCGACTTTAAATGCAAGAGAAACTTTACATACACCCAACCTCGCACCCACCCCAAATCCTATAATGAGCCCAAGCAGGGGGGTTGCAGGGGGACAGCATGCCCCCCCATACATACCTCACTGTTTATTCGCGTTCATTTTCCACCCAAGGCAGTGTTTCTCCAGAAAACTTGACACTGGCGCTGAATTGATGCATCGAATCATACGAAAAATCAACTTTTATCTTTAAACGCGATTTGCGGCTAAACTAAGCGTCCTAGAGGCATCAAAGTTTACATCTTTAAACTTGATTTGCGGCTAAACTATCCGTCCAAGCGACTTTAAATGCAAGAGAAACTTTACATACACCCAACCTCGCACTCACCCCAAATCCTATAATGGGCCCAAGCAGGGCGGTTGCCGGGGGGCAGCATGCCCCCCCATACATACCTCACTGTTTATTCGCGTTTATTTTCCACCCAAGGCAGTGTTTCTCAAGAAAACTTGACACTGGCGCTGAATTGATGCATCGAATCATACGAAAAATCAACTTTTATCTTTAAACGCGATTTGCGGCTAAACTAAGCGTCCTAGAGGCATCAAAGTTTACATCTTTAAACTTGATTTGCGGCTAAACTATCCGTCCAAGCGACTTTAAATGCAAAAGAAACTTTACATACACCCAACCTCGCACCCACTATAATAAGCCCAATAATGAGCCCAAGCAGGGGGGTTGCAGGGGGGCAGCATGCCCCCCCATACATTCCTCACTGTTTATTCGCGTTTATTTTCCACCCAAGGCAGTGTTTCTCAAGAAAACTTGACACTGGCGCTGAATTGATGCATCGAATCATACGAAAAATCAACTTTTATCTTTAAACGCGATTTGCGGCTAAACTAAGCGTCCTAGAGGCATCAAAGTTTACATCTTTAAACTTGATTTGCGGCTAAACTATCCGTCCAAGCGACTTTAAATGCAAAAGAAACTTTACATACACCCAACCTCGCACCCACCCCAAATCCTATAATGAGCCCAAGCAGGGGGTTGCACATACCTCACTGTTTATTCGCGTTTATTTTCCGCCCAAGGCAGTGTTTCTCAAGAAAACTTGACACTGGCGCTGAATTGATGCATCGAATCATACGAAAAATCAACTTTTATCTTTAAACGCGATTTGCGGCTAAACTAAGCGTCCTAGAGGCATCAAAGTTTACATCTTTAAACTTGATTTGCGGCTAAACTATCCGTCCAAGCGACTTTAAATGCAAAAGAAACTTTACATACACCCAACCTCGCACCCACCCCAAATCCTATAATGAGCCCAAGCAGGGGGGTTGCAGGGGGGCACCATGCCCCCCCATACATACCTCACTGTTTATTCGCGTTTATTTTCCACCCAAGGCAGTGTTTCTCCAAAAAACTTGACACTGGCGCTGAATTGATGCATCGAATCATACGAAAAATCAACTTTTATCTTTAAACGCAATTTGCGGCTAAACTAAGCGTCCTAGAGGCATCAAAGTTTACATCTTTAAACTTGATTTGCGGCTAAACTATCCGTCCAAGCGACTTTAAATGCAAGAGAAACTTTACATACACCCAACCTCGCACTCACCCCAAATCCTATAATGGGCCCAAGCAGGGCGGTTGCCGGGGGGCAGCATGCCCCCCCATACATACCTCACTGTTTATTCGCGTTTATTTTCCACCCAAGGCAGTGTTTCTCAAGAAAACTTGACACTGGCGCTGAATTGATGCATCGAATCATACGAAAAATCAACTTTTATCTTTAAACGCGATTTGCGGCTAACCTAAGCGTCCTAGAGGCATCAAAGTTTACATCTTTAAACTTGATTTGCGGCTAAACTATCCGTCCAAGCGACTTTAAATGCAAAAGAAACTTTACATACACCCAACCTCGCTCCCACCCCAAATCCTATAATGAGCCCAAGCAGGGGGGTTGCAGGGGGGCAGCATGCCCCCCCATACATACCTCACTGTTTATTCGCGTTCATTTTCCACCCAAGGCAGTGTTTCTCAAGAAAACTTGTCACTGGCGCTGAATTGATGCATCGAATCATACGAAAAATCAACTTTTATCTTTAAACGCGATTTGCGGCTAAACTAAGCGTCCTAGAGGCATCAAATAGTTCAGTATATTTAGTCATAGCTGCTATGGGAATTTTGCAAAACGTTGGGGAAGACATTTTTTTCTTGTTATCGATAGAGTACTTTATAGAAAACTTAAATCCAAGTTTTCGACCATCAACCCTTTGCAGGGTTTCCGCCATCTTGGTTTAAAGAGTGAACTCGGTTTTGGCTATTTTCTAAACGGGGAGAGGTAGGAAGATGTTTTTTTCTGTATTCGATAGATTATGCAATTACAAGAAAGCCGTAGCTGTAATGAAAAATTCGGAAAATTAGAGGAATGGAGATATGAACGTTTAAAAGTCGAAAACGGGAAAGAAGAAGGCTAAGAAATAATTTGCAATAAGTCAGCATGACATTTGTTTTAAGAAAATTTTATATTTTTGGAAAGGTAAGAAAAAATTATTTTACCCATGTTTGAGGAATTTTTGAATAATGTGTTGGTTTTTGGATCAAAATTTGTTTGAAAATTGCAATTTTTCGAGATCAAATTATTCAAGTACCTATTTGATTTTTATATTTTTAAGGGATGGGTCTAAAAGTTGGAAATCATAAGAAATGATGTAGTCTATCAATCTTTATTTTTGTTCAATCGATTCATCACAAAATTAATCGAGTCACATTAAATTTTTTTTATATAGCTGCTTATAAGAGTAAAGTGCGAGCATGTATTAATTTGAGTTTTCAAGTTTATAAATACTATTTTGCATATCAGATCAGAAAATAAGGAAGGTACCATTTTGCTTGAAATGCTTTAAGTGTGATTCTGCCTTTCAGGTGCTACAGTAAGTTAACAACTGTTTTGGCTTAAGAAATATAAAAATAAAAACTGTAAGTTAACGATTTTTAAAGAACTTTTAGGAGAAAACTTTAACGTATCACTGAACAAAAACTGAATAAAACATATGTGAGCTCCATTTTTTGCTTATAATTGGCTATAGCTCCTTTAATACAAAAAACATGAAAAAATGCCACTTAACAAATCTGTAGAATTTATTCTTCTTGTCAGGAATGCATTTGTATTTTTTCGATAAAATTAAAGATACGAATTTTATTTGTGAAAATCGAGGTAACTCCTTTATTGAGGATAGCGGCAACCCTGTTATGAGTTGATGGTCGAAAACTTGGATTTAAGCTTTCTTTGTAGTTCTTCAACGAACTCAAAATTAAAAAATGTCTTCCCCGTTTCTATATTGAGAAAAACCCACTCACAGTTTTAAAACACTTAATTATGATGTGCGGATACCTTTTTGGCCATACAATCGGTAAACAATTGCTTAGAAACAGAAAATGTTAAGGACAAAACTGTAGGATAGAGTGATTACTAGAACTTTTGAAAGAAATTTTCGCGTGAAAGAAAAAAAAAATTGACTAAAAATGTGTGAACTCCATTTTTTGCCTATAATTGGTTATAACTCGTTAAATACACAAAATCTGAAAAAATACAGTATATTCAAATTAGTAGAACTTACTCTATTTGTTAGGAATGCATTTTTATTTTTTCGATGAACTTAAAATTACGGATATTAATCATTAAAAACAAATTCACTCTTTAAATCAATATAGCGGCAACCCTGCAAGGGGTTGATGGTCGAAAATTTGGACTTAAGCTTTCTGTATGGTACTTTAATGAAACCAAGAAAAAAATTGCTTCCCCAATGTTTTGCAAAAAAAAAGTCTAAATTAACTGGATTAAAAGTTTACATCTTTAAACTTGATTTGCGGCTAAACTATCCGTCCAAGCGACTTTAAATGCAAGAGAAACTTTACATACACCCAACCTCGCACCCTATAATGAGCCCAAGCAGGGGGGTTGCAGGGGGGCAGCATGCCCCCCGATACATACCTCACTGTTTATTCGCGTTAATTTTCCACCGAAGGCAGTGTTTCTCAAGAAAACTTGACACTGGCTCTGAATTGATGCATCGAATCATACGAAAAATCAACTTTTATCTTTAAACGCGATTTGCGGCTAAACTAAGCGTCCTAGAGGCATAAAAGTTTACATCTTTAAACTTGATTTGCGGCTGAACTATCCGTCCAAGCGACTTTAAATGCAAGAGAAACCTTACATACACCCAACCTCGCACCCACCCCAAATCCTATAATGAGCCCAAGCAGGGGGGTTGCAGGGGGGCAGCATGCCCCCCATACATACCTCACTGTTTATTCGCGTTTATTTTCCACCCAAGGCAGTGTTTCTCAAGAAAACTTGACACTGGCGCTGAATTGATGCATCGAATCATACGAAAAATCAACTTTTATCTTTAAACGCGATTTGCGGCTAAACTAAGCGTCCTAGAGGCATCAAAGTTTACATCTTTAAACTTGATTTGCGGCTAAACTATCCGTCCAAGCGACTTTAAATGCAAGAGAAACTTTACATACACCCAACCTCGCACCCACCCCAAATCCTATAATGAGCCCAAGCAGGGAGGTTGCAGGGGGGCAACATGCCCCCCCATACATACCTCACTGTTTTTTCGCGTTTATTTTCCACCCAAGGCAGTGTTTCTCAAGAAAACTTGACACTGGCGCTGAATTGATGCATCGAATCATACGAAAAATCAACTTTTATCTTTAAACGCGATTTGCGGCTAAACTAAGCGTCCTAGAGGCATCAAAGTTTACATCTTTAAACTTGATTTGCGGCTAAACTATCCGTCCAAGCGACTTTAAATGCAAGAGAAACTTTACATACACCCAACCTCGCACTCACCCCAAATCCTATAATGGGCCCAAGCAGGGCGGTTGCCGGGGGGCAGCATGCCCCCCCATACATACCTCACTGTTTATTCGCGTTTATTTTCCACCCAAGGCAGTGTTTCTCAAGAAAACTTGACACTGGTGCTGAATTGATGCATCGAATCATACGAAAAATCAACTTTTATCTTTAAACGCGATTTGCGGCTAAACTAAGCGTCCTAGAGGCATCAAAGTTTACATCTTTAAACTTGATTTACGGCTAAACTATCCGTCCAAGCGACTTTAAATGCAAAAGAAACTTTACATACACCCAACCTCGCACCCACCCCAAATCATATAATGAGCCCAAGCAGGGGGGCACCATGCCCCCCCATACATACCTCACTGTTTATTCGCGTTTATTTTCCACCCAAGGCAGTGTTTCTCCAAAAAACTTGACACTGGCGCTGAATTGATGCATCGAATCATACGAAAAATCGACTTTTATCTTTAAACGCAATTTGCGGCTAAACTAAGCGTCCTAGAGGCATCAAAGTTTACATCTTTAAACTTGATTTGCGGCTAAACTATCCGTCCAAGCGACTTTAAATGCAAAAGAAACTTTACATACACCCAACCTCGCACTCACCCCAAATCCTATAATGGGCCCAAGCAGGGCGGTTGCCGGGGGGCAGCATGCCCCCCCATACATACCTCACTGTTTATTCGCGTTTATTTTCCACCCAAGGCAGTGTTTCTCAAGAAAACTTGACACTGGCGCTGAATTGATGCATCGAATCATACGAAAAATCAACTTTTATCTTTAAACGCGATTTGCGGCTAAACTAAGCGTCCTAGAGGCATCAAAGTTTACATCTTTAAACTTGATTTGCGGCTAAACTATCCGTCCAAGCGACTTTAAATGCAAAAGAAACTTTACATACACCCAACCTCGCTCCCACCCCAAATCCTATAATGAGCCCAAGCAGGGGGGTTGCAGGGGGGCAGCATGCCCCCCCATACATACCTCACTGTTTATTCGCGTTTATTTTCCACCCAAGGCAGTGTTTCTCAAGAAAACTTGACACTGGCGCTGAATTGATGCATCGAATCATACGAAAAATCAACTTTTATCTTTAAACGCGATTTGCGGCTAAACTAAGCGTCCTAGAGGCATCAAATAGTTCAGTATATTTAGTCATAGCTGCTATGGGAATTTTGCAAAACGTTGGGGAAGACATTTTTTTCTTGTTATCGATAGAGTACTTTATAGAAAACTTAAATCCAAGTTTTCGACCATCAACCCTTTGCAGGGTTTCCGCCATCTTGGTTTAAAGAGTGAACTCGGTTTTGGCTATTTTCTAAACGGGGAGAGGTAGGAAGATGTTTTTTTCTGTATTCGATAGATTATGCAATTACAAGAAAGCCGTAGCTGTACTGAAAAATTCGGAAAATTAGAGGAATGGAGATATGAACGTTTAAAAGTCGAAAACGGGAAAGAAGAAGGCTAAGAAATAATTTGCAATAAGTCAGCATGACATTTGTTTTAAGAAAATTTTATATTTTTGGAAAGGTAAGAAAAAATTATTTTACCCATGTTTGAGGAATTTTTGAATAATGTGTTGGTTTTTGGATCAAAATTTGTTTGAAAATTGCAATTTTTCGAGATCAAATTATTCAAGTACCTATTTGATTTTTATATTTTTAAGGGATGGGTCTAAAAGTTGGAAATCATTAGAAATGATGTAGTCTATCAATCTTTATTTTTGTTCAATCGATTCATCACAAAATTAATTGAGCGCAGAGAAGTCACATTAAATTTTTTTTATATAGCTGCTTATAAGAGTAAAGTGCGAGCATGTTTTTGAGTTTTCAAGTTTATAAATACTACTCAGGGCCGGACAAGCTATACGTGCAAGCGGTGCAAATGCACAGGGCGCTGAACCCAAGGGGCGCCTTGAGCAGGCATTAACAAAGCCACTTCTCGTAACCACTACCTATACCTACCTATTTTTTTAATTTTTATTTTTCACACCATTAGTGATATCCAGTACATAACTACCAGTTTATTCTGAATTCAAACACAGTTATAATATACATACATCTATCTACTATTCCAAAAATAAGTCGATGTCTCACCCACAGTAACAAAAAACTACATCACAAAATCTTTGAAATGTGCACGATTTTGTTCGCCTTTACCAACAGATACCTACCTTTTTGCTATTTTTCTCTTTTTCAAACTGTCGACGTTATTCTCAGCTCACTCACCATCGTGTGTGTGCGTGAAGGCATTTATTTTATTTTCATTACCCAAACCCACCCCTATGCTGTGCAACATAAAACAAGATTCTTCAACTGCAAATACAGACAATTAACAGCCAGCATAGTGATAACATGCGCGCGATAACAGTTCTTCTATATAAAATCGAAGTCAGAAATGTAAATTTAACAGAAATTCTAAGGTGAAAAATTCATACTCATTGACATAACAGCGCGCAAATTAAAAATTTGCGTCTATGAATTAAGCTCTTCCGGTTGAGTGTTTTTTATGTTTTATTTTGGCATTGGCTTCTATTGATGAGTGAAATATGAAATTGTAGCACTGTCTTATTGTGTGTTGAAACAAAGGATTGAAATATGGAAATAATGAATGATGATGATGCGATGATTTTTCTTTTTCTCTATTTTTTTTGTTGTTGCCAGGCATTATTTTCGTTAAGAAAAAAGGATTTTTTGACTTATCTAATTACAATATTTGTGTGCCAGTGTTCTTAATGTGGTAAAACTAAAAAACTCAAAACAAAAGAAGGGAAAAAAGAATATATATTGAGAGTATATATGTAGATCAGCTATGCGTAGAGTCAGAGTTCAGTAGTCATTAGTTTATATAACGTCTAGCGTGTTTACTTTTTTGTTAAAGGCTGAATATAATTCTGAAGTATAAAATCTTTTTGTATATTTTAATGAACATTAAAGTGGTTCTTACATAGTTTGAACATATTCAGTTTTTATTATGTATTTACAAAAGTGTCGTGTCCATCTACAACCTAGGTACCTACCAACATAGTTAAGAAAGTAGGTAGGCACAAAAAAGTTTTAAATATAAAAAAGCATTGCAAAGTCTACCCCTTGGGTAAAATGAGGATATGATTTTTTCCATCCCTGGACCGCAATTGATGGGCGGAAATGATGAAGTATGCGCAGGGCGCTAGTTTCGCTCGGGCCGGCCCTGATACTACTAGCCGATTTGCCCGTGTCAGTCGCTTCGCTGACTTCCTAAAATAGTATTGAATAGTATAGCCAATAATTTTATCTTTATATTAAAATTTTAATTATTAAAATTGGACTTATAGAACAAAAGTTATTTTATTATTACAAAATTATTATAAGCCAACAATATTTATACATTATAAATTCAATTTATATCAATGCAAAAAAATGCAATATTATGTAGTATAAGTACATAGTATCTAAACTATAAAATGTGGGCGTGGTAGTAGGCGGATTTGAACAAAAAATATTTCAAAAGTTTTATCTTGCTTATGCAAATCAACTCTGAAAATTTCATCCAGATCGTTAGAGCCGTTGCCGAGATATAGAAAAAATGGTAAAAGTGGGCGTGGCTGTGGGTGGGTCAAAAATATTACCAACAGTTTTCTCTTATTCATTTAAACAATATCTGATACCAATAGTAATGTTTGGAGCCGTTTTTGAAAATTCAAAATATAAAAGTGGGCGTGGTAGTGGGCGGATTTGAACAAAAAATATTTCTAGAGTTCATTCTTGGTTATGCGAATCAACTCTGAAAATTTCATTCAGATCAATAGAGCCGTTCCCGAGATATAGAGCAAAAGGTAAAAGTGGGCGTGGCTGTGGGTGGGTCAAAAATATTACCAACATTTTTCTCTTACTCATTTAAACAATATCTGATATAAATAGTAATGTTTGGAGCCGTTTTTGAAAATTCAAAATATAAAAAGTGGGCGTGGTAGTGGGCGGATTTGAACAAAAAATATTTCAAACGTTTTTTCTTGCTCATACAAATCAACTCTGAAAATTTCATTCAGATCAATAGAGCCGTTCCCGAGATATAGAGACATGATAAAAGTGTGCGTGGTTGGGGGGTGGGTTCCAAAAAATCACCTTCATATTTTTCTTCCCCATACAAACAATTTCTAATACCTCAAATAATTCTTAGAGCTATTTTTGAGAAATCAAAATAAAAAAGTGGGCGTGGCGGTGGGCGGACTGGAACAAAAAATATTTGTAAAGTTTTTTCTCACTCATGCGAATCAGCTCTGAAAATTTCATGCAGATCGTTTGAGCCGTTGCGAAGATATAGAGACATGATGAAATTAATTTTTTTTTCTGTACCCACCCCACCGCCGTCGCCTGCGTATTACGTACGTACTTACCTACCATATCGAAATCATTTTATACCTACCTACAACAATAACCATAACAAAAACAAATACAAATCCACCCACCCCACGATGGCCATCCAACCTACATCAACACCCAACCCAATATCGATCAACCCATCAAAATCAACCAGTATAAATACGTACCTATCTATCGACATCCTACAATATCCTACCAACATAAAATATTTCGATCGCACGCTGGGCAACAGCAGCAGCGCAGCAGCAACAGCAGGTTATTAAGCAGCCCATACACACCATACTTACATACATAGACACATAACACCGATCAGCACAAATGTGCACAGAAGTATAATGTCTACTGTCCACTTAATTTGCTTACCCACCCCTCCAGCCTACGTCCTTTCAACATTCCAACTATTATACCTACAAACAGCAGCAGCAACATACATACCTAACCTATACGCTATACCTACCTACAATCTATAACCAACCATACCCACCGCCGAGTAGCAGCAGCAGCCCAGTAAAGCAGCAGCAACATACATACCTACATACATACCCAACCTATACGCTATACCTACCTACCACTACCATCCACCGCCGCCGAGTAGCAGCAGCAGCCTTCCCTCAGTAAAGCATCATCAAAGTCTTCTTAAAAATACGGACAGGGAGATAAAAACAAAATTGAAGGATAGTAAAAAAAAAATCTTTGCAAGAAAAATTATTAATTAAAAACTACCTACAGGCAAATGCATTTTTGCGTACCTACCCTATCATCTATCAACTAAAAAAAAATCTAAATCCACCCAAAATGAACGACGATGACTGCCTTGCCTAAGTACTAATAATAATATATTTTTTTATAAAAAAAACACCGCTTCCTTACCAGCAACTATTAGATTTAAAAAAAAAAAAACATACTAAAAAACTATATCAACACCTATCAGCTTACCAAACATCAAATAACGCATCCTTTTTGCATTTTAAGGAAAGACCGCAGACCGGCGATCCTTCCCCTAGCAAGTCATCTTTACGACTGAAAATAATAAAAAAAAAAAAAGTCTTTTCGTCCAGCAAATATACGGACATGGAGATTAAAACAGAATGTATAATAATTTGTGCGAGAATATAAAAGGGTAGTTGTTGTTGCTGGAATTACTATGGAGAATATTTCTGTTGTTTTCTTTGGGCTTATTCGCCACACCACACAAACTCTCATCTGGACGACGATTGAGTTGAAGATTTTTGATAATTTTAATTGATTTGATTAGATTTTATTAGTTGGATTAGATAATTTAATTGTGAAGCTTTTATAGTACGTAGAGTTACGTCTGATATATAATAGTAACTGTGCATTATTCAAAAAAAATATAAAAAAAAACCAAGTGTATAGGAGGAAAGACATCTGAGTTATAAGATGATATGTAAATGACCAGTAATATGCAATTAATTTAGCGTAGGTGTAATTAAAAAATCTAAAATCTATATATTATATGTAAATCAACATAATCTATCATGTGTATAAATTTGAGATTTTTAAATGCAACCATTAAAAAGATAAAAAAAAATAACTGCCAAAAATCGATCGAATAAAATAGGTGTATTTGAAAAATCAATAAAAAATGTAAAAAAAAAATCCTATCAAAATTTGCTGAAACATGGATAATTTTTGTTTTTATTATCTTTTCAAAACTATAAGTAGTATGAAAATTGGTTGTAAATTGGATGTGTTATAAGGAATTTGTTAACCATCTATTTATTAATTTTGACTTTAAAAAATTAATATCTCGATTTGAGTAATTTTTAGAATAAAAAATGAAATTAGTAAAGTTCTTAAATTTTTAATATCTATTAAGAAAAAAATAAATAAAAATTCTATAATTTACCATTTAGATTTTAGTTTTTCAACCCTATTGAATAAAAACCCTATTTTACCCTATTAAAAATTGGAATATCAAAAAATCCAGCACTAGTGGATGTGTACATAAAATTTCCAATATTAAGATTTTTTCAAAAATTTTCTAACATATCTAGTATAAGCTGTACAATGATGAATCAGGTGAATGAATGAGTCAGTCAGTGACCGATTCTTTCTTTTATAATAGTTACTAGCCGATTTGCCCGTGTCAGTCGCTTCGCTGACTTCCTACATAGTATAGCCAATAGTATAGCCACTAATTTTATCTTTATTTTAAAATTTTAATTATTAAAATCGGACTTATAGAATGAAAGTTATTACAATTATTAGCCATACATTATAAATTCAATTTATATCAATGCAAAAAAATGCAATATTATGTAGTTAGTATTTTATCTAAAAATAAAATGTGGGCGTGGCAGTAGGCGGACTCGAACAAAAAATATTTAAAAAGTTTCATCTTGCTGATGCAAATCAACTCTGAAAATTTCATCCAGATCATTAGAGCCGTTTCCGAGATATAGAGTAAATGGTAAAAGTGGGCGTGTCTGTGGGTGGGTCAAAAAATATCACCAACATTTTTCTCATACTCATTTAAACAATATCTGATACCAATTGCAATGTTTGGAGTCGTTTTTGAAAATTAAAAATTTAAAAAGTGGGCGTGGTAGTGGGTGGATTGGAACAAAAAATATTTCAAAAAATTTATCTTGCTAATGCAAATCAACTCTGACAATTTCATCCAGATCGTTGCAGCCGTTGCCAAGATATAGAGAAAATGGCAAAAGTGGGCGTGGCTGTGGGTGGGTCAAAAATATCACTAACATTTTTCTTTTACTCATTTAGACAATATCTGATACCAATAGTAGTATTTGGAGCCGTTTTTGAAAATTCAAAATATAAAAAGTGGGCGTGGTAGTGGGCGGATTTGAACAAAAAATATTTCAAAAGTTTTATCTTGCTGATGCAAATCAACTCTGAAAATTTCATCCAGATCGTTAGAGCCGTTGCCGAGATATAGAGAAAATGGCAAAAGTGGGCGTGGCTGTAGGTGGGTCAAAAATATCACCAACATTTTTCTCTTACTCATTTAAACAATATCTGATACCAATAGTAATGTTTGGAGCCGTTTTTGAAAATTCAAAATATGAAAAGTGGGCGTGGTAGTGGGCGGATTTGAACAAAAAATATTTCAAAAGTTTTATCTTGCTGATGCAAATCAACTCTGAAAATTTCATCCAGATCGTTAGAGCCGTTGCTAAGGTATAGAGAAAATGGAAAAAGTGGGCGTGGCTGTGGGTGGGTCAAAAACATCACCAACATTTTTCTCTAACTCATTTAAACAAAATCTGATACCAATAGTAATGTTTGGAGCCGTTTTTGAAAATTAAAAATATAAAAAGTGGGCGTGGTAGTGGGCGGATTTGAACAAAAAATATTTCAAACGTTTTTTCTTGCTCATACAAATCTACTCTGAAAATTTCATTCAGATCAATAGAGCCGTTCCCGAGATATAGAGTCAAGATAAAAGTGGGCGTGGTTGGGGGGTGGGTTCCCAAAAATCATCTTCATATTTTTCTTCCCCATACAAACAATTTCTAATACCTCAAATAATTTTTAGAGCTATTTTTGAGAAATCAAGAAATAAAAAGTGGGCGTGGCAGTGGGCGGACTGGAACAAAAAATATTTGTAAAGTTTTTTCTCACTCATGCGAATCAGCTCTAAAAATTTCATGCAGATCGTTTGAGCCGTTGCGAAGATATAGAGACATGATGAAATTAATTTTTTTTTTTTTTCTGTACCCACCCCACCGCCGTCGCCTGCGTATTACGTACGTACTTACCTACCATATCGAAATCATTTTATACCTACCTACAACAATAACCATAACAAAAACAAATACAAATCCACCCACCCCACGATGGCCATCCAACCTACATCAACACCCAACCCAATATCGATCAACCCATCAAAATCAACCAGTTTAAATACGTACCTACATATCTATCGACATCCTACAATATCCTACCAACATAAAATATTTCGATCGCACGCTGGGCAACAGCAGCAGCGCAGCAGTAGCGCAACAGCAACAGCAGTATATTAAGCAGCCCATACACACCATACTTACATACATACACACATAACACCGATCAGCACAAATGTGCACAGAAGTATAATGTCTACTGTCCACTTAATTTGCTTACCCACCCCTCCAGCCTACGTCCTTTTGTTGAAAACGGTTTTCAGATCCCTGATATAGGAATTCACTGTATGCAACATTTTTTGTAAAACCTCAACTAATCCCTTTTTTACATCGGGATAGCTGCTGCATCTTACATCGAGTTCCCTTTGATCTTCACCAACAAAATATACCTGCAAATATTGAGCTTTTTGATTTTCTTCCGGAATTAAACTGCCAACCATATGATATACCTGACCTAAAACTTTATAAGTTGGCATCCAAGTCTTGTTTGTTATATTTTTAGCACCGAATGATGTCATTTGGAAGCAACCATTATACTTCCGAATTCTTTCAATAAAATGTTGGTGTTCCGGGTGGTTATCGGTTAACAAACTTAAAAGAGGTTCAGGTAAAGGCTCAAAGGGTGGCAGTTGAACTTTCCCAAGTTGACAACACATGCCTTTCGTTTCACCTTTCCATTTCAAAGCCGAACAAAAAGTACATTTGTGAATCATTGTTCCAATAGATATGGCCTTGTCCGCTTCATAAGCCACATCAGGGTTGTAGGACATTCCCGACAGTGCCTTATTCGCCCATGGAAGTGTTCGCCTGCGTTTGTCATACATTTTGTCAGCATCCCGTTTTTTTTCAATATTTTTTTCTCGATATCTCTTAACTGAAGTTAAATTAACATCTGGATTTTGTTCCGTATATTTCAAAACGGCTCCCCTATGAACATCTGGATTATTTTGACTATATGTAACCACTGCTTTTCGATTAACTTCAGGGTTATTTTTACTATATTTTCGAACAGCATCTCTATGAACCTCAGGATGTTTTTCTTGATAGTCCAAAACTGCTTTTTTAATGGTATCTGGATGGCTTTTTTGGTATTTCAAAACAGCATCAATATTTGAAGGTATAGGATTGTTGACTACATAATTGGCTACCGCAGTTCGGTGCACTTTAGGATTGTTAGTTGCATATTTTTTTGCCGCATTGCTTATTTGAACCTTTCTTATTTGATTGCTAAATCTGGCGCGGCGTTTTCCTTTCTTCTTTTTTGGCCAAAGGTTCATCGTTTGCTACATTTTCAACTATTTGTTCCATAGATGGAGAAGGAGACTGAGAAACAGATTTGGGATAAATTATTTGGTTTGAAGAAGGGGATGAAGAAGAAATGGTTTATCTATCCTCTTCATACAATTTTAGAACATCGAAATGCCATTTTGAATTTTCCCCGGAAACCCGAAGCCTTTTAATTTTCTTGCTTGACTCACCAAAACTGAACTCTAGTTCCCCATTACGGAAAACTTCAAACCTATGGTTGAATAATTCCCCTGCAGCCACCAACTCAAGATAACCACCATAAAAATTCAATTTAGACATTGCAGCCGAATAGAGAGATGATGTTTTAAAACTCAGACTTATGCTTTTATGGGATATGCTCTTGAATTGTTTCCAGTTTGTAACCACATATTCAACAACTTCCTCCCGAACTTCAGCTGCTAAACAATCGGTCCCATAAATATGAACTGATAAAGCCCTAAAAAGACTTTGCTCATCGTCTAGCATAGGAATTATTGAATGAAGAACAATTTCACTTTTAATTCTAAGCAATTCCTTTTCAATTTGTGTCATCTGCATTTCATAGGTTATTGGAGGCAATGCAGATTTGGAATGTTTTAATATTGGAGACATTGTTAATTTGTCATTCGCATACAAAACATAAGCATCATAATGCCCATTTGAGTTAATTCCTGTCAAACGAAGTCGTTTGATAGGTTGACTTTGGTTGCCAAAGCAACACTTAAGTACACAATTTTGATAAATCTCAAATCTATAATTGAAAATAGCACCTGCTGCAATTAACTCACATTCACCACCAAAACCATTTCGGGACATATACTTTAAATAAATTTCAGAATTACGGTAATTAAAAGGAACGTTAGAAAACATCGTCCAATTTTTCACCACATACATTACAATCACCTTTCGTATTTCAGCATGTAATTCACTATTTCCATAAACTACATGTGCAATTGCTCGAAACAAAGATGATTGGTCTTCTTTAATTCTAATTATTTTATGTGAAAATAATCCGGAATTAGTGTGCAATGCCTCATAAATGCTTGGGTCGATTGATTTCGATGAGGGATCAGAAGTTTGTTTCAACATTGGAGATTGAGTGGAAACAGTTAACTTTTCTATATAAGCATCAAAATGCCCACTGGAATAGTTTCCTGAAAAACGAAGTCGTTTTACAGGCTTAGTGGATACATTGCGCTCAGAGCTAACATAAAACTTAAGATCTCTATAGACTTCAAACTCGTAAGGAAATATGCTCCCTGCTGCATATAGTTCAGATAAACCACCATAGCAATCATATTTAGACATATCAGTGCGATAATCAAGAGAGGTGCTGTAGATTTCTCCATTGGAATCATTCGAGAAAATTTTCAATTCATCCCAATGATCTACAACGTATTCGACTATCTGTTGTCGAATTTGACCAGCCATATCTTGGTGTCCGTAAACTAAATATGATATGCTTCGGAAAAAGCATGCCCCATCACCAATGATTTCAATTAAATTGTGGGCAACGGAATTCCCATTCTTTAATTGCAAAATTTCAGTAATCATTTTGAAACTTACAAAATAAAAATTAAGACAAAAATTAAATAATATGAAACATAGTTATTATAATATACTTAAATAATGGCAAAACTCTGATGGGTAAATTCTTTGAACTTTCCAAATCCTGATTGAAGAAACAATTAAGAATATGTTTGTATTGATTTAATAATATTTGAATATATTAAATTAATTAAAATTGTTGAAATTAACTTGATATATCTAACAAAAAAAAATTATTTCGGTGTATTAATCAAGTGTAATAATCTTTTTAGTGAACACATTTTTTAAGCATCAAGATACATGATATATCTAGTATTGCATAACAAAATTTAAAAGAAAATATATTTCCGGATTAAAAAAAAACTGTATTTTGAACAATTAAAAAAAGCTATTTGGTATACCATTTTTAATTAACAATTAAAAGGCTATTGAAGATACCTTTTAAAAAGGAAAAATTACGTGCAAGGGATTTTATAATTGAAAAATGTCCCATAAGCATGCTAAAAACACACTGGCCACTTTTCAATATTTGGTATCAATCGGAAACTAAGCCGAATTTGACAATTTAACGCTTAAAACTTTTTGTTCAAATTGAAATTTTCTATCGCAATGGATAGTTTATTAAATTTCATGAAACAATTTAAGCAGGAAAATTTAACAAAACAAAACATAAAAAATAAAAAATATAAAGATTTTTTTATTTTTTTTTATAAAAAAAAGATTTGTAAATTTGCAGCAGCATTAAACCTTATCATTGTTCTTGTACATATAAAAATACCCATTTGATTGAGTGTAAATATGTACAAACATGCGTTCATAAACGTTCATATTATTATGTATATATATAGGTATGTGAAAATATTGTAATCCAAACAAAAAGTTGTTTAACAATTTTGATATAAATTATGTTATTGTAAAACTCTTTGGGTAGCTTTACTGTAGCGTTAATTTGAAACTGTTATGAGCACAAATTTTTTTTTTATAACTGGAGTACATAAACTTTTATTATTAACTCTGTTCATTAACGTATATGTACCTATGTACATATGTTAATTGAAAATTGAGGTCATTGAAATAGCAAATAATTGCAAATTATTTTATTTTATAAAAAGTTGTTTTCGACATTTATAAAATGGGTTGCGGTCGAAGTGCTGTATGGTTAAAATTCTGCTTTCAAAATTCTGCATTTCAAAATACTGTTTTTCAAAATTCAGGTTCTACAAAATTCTGCAAGACCGAAATTCTGTATTTCAAAACTCTGCATTTCAAAATTCTGTTTGTCAAAATTCTGTTTTTCATAATTCTGTATTTAAAAATTCTGTAAATCTGTTGTAAAAGAGAAATGGTTTTGTTAATTGAAAAAAGTACGCACTATTTTACATTATCAAAACGATTTTAAATTTGTAGGTATACAAAATTTGTAATTTTCAATAATATATTTAACTTTGTATGTTTGATATGCAATACTATATATAGGTACTTTCTAGAACATTCAGTGTAAACAATTTGATTATTTATTATGATTAAAAACATTGGCAAAGTTACGTAGGTACATTGATTGATGAATGCATAACTTGCCATAAATAAGTATTTTTTAAAGTGCATAAAAATCGCCATTACCGCTTATCCAATGTAATATGGCAGTTGTAATAATAATAATAGTTTTTTAATAGCTTCCTTACAACATTTTTATATTCGCTTACATTTTTTTTTTGTTCATGTTAATTAGAACAACAATACGGAGTTATACAGAATTTTTGTTGTTATATTTGGTGACGAAGAATTGTTGTTGAATCTTTCATGGAAAATATTCGAGCAAATATAAAATGCACAAAAAAACACATATTTATAATATGTAGATATGTAAAGCATATTAAAACACGATGCAATATTTTTTTTGTTGAATGCATACATTTGTAAAAGGACTAAAAATTTTTTTTATTTTCTTTAATGTCTCTTTATTGAAACGAAATAAACATATTTTTAGTTCGTACTGTATATTATCTTCATCATCATCCACATAAACCACTTTAAGATATCATGTACATGAACCTCTTAAAATTGGTGCTAGATGGCGCTTTTACAGTCCACACATAAATGTATGCACTCAAAACTACCACAAATTATTCAACAAAAAAAAAAAAATCAAAAAATGAAAAACATTTACCTATTCTATATATTCTACTATTATCAGAAACTTTTTCTGTAGAAAATTGTAGTACTTACCAATTAAAATTCCTTTCCTGGCACTTCACTTTATATAAACTTCTTTTTTCTTTGTTTTTTAGATAGATATGTAGGTACCTGTGTATGTAGGTAGCTTTAGTTTCTCACCAAAGTTTTTTCTTCTATTTCTCTAACATTTAACACTTTCAATTTATTTCCTTTTAAACTTTTCTTTTAAACTTTTAAATTAATTTAATTAAATTCGCGCACAAACGAATTACGAATAGTTGAAAGTAATATTTTAATTTTTATTTTCGGACACGATGAAAACCCGACTTTTGAAATATAAATAAACTCTTCAATGAACAGTTAACAGTTATGTCAGGATAAACGGAATTTCTTTTCTTTCACATATAGAGATATCTTGCCTCTCATTTCGAAGCAAATGTTGTTTTTAAGACGTGTTCATAGCCATGTTAAAGTTAAAAGAGCGTTCTGTTTTTTGACAGTGAAAATTATTCTGGACTTACACGATTGAAAAAAAGGATATTATATCTTTTGTTATTTTTACTGCTATAATCGAATTTCTTACAGGTTATATTTTATGAATTTTAAAAATTGTAATCAATAAGTAAGACTGCTATACACTAATTGATAATGGCAATATTTTTTGACAAAAGACAAATTTAATACATAATTAAAAAAATGGCAGTCAAATACTCTGTTAGTTTATTCTTATGTATTTTATTAGTCTAAAAATAATATATACCATTTCTTGTTACAATAAAAGAAATTATGAGAATTTACCATACTTATGAATATGAGTTTATACATGGCAGTAGTAATGTAGAATATTCGGAATGATAATGAAAGAGTGACCGCCGAGAAACACGAATTGTCATACAAAACAAAGCAGTAAAATGAATGCTAAAAACAACTTCAGGTTAAATTCGAGCGAATTTTTCATTCGCAGATTCGTGGAATGCGTCCTGATGTTGTGGATTGCGAATAAGTGTTTGACAGTTAGCAGAAAATATCTCGTTGGTCGCGTGGAAAATATAAAAAAGCTAAATAATATAAAAATTTAAACTAATTTTAAGCCGTGTTTTCTTTTTATAATTGTAGATAGGATCTTTTATTCACTTTGTCGAAAAGTTGAAAAAAGAATTTGTTGATATTTGCCCTTGAAATTTCCTAAACAAATTTATTCGCATTCGCAGTTCGCAGCTCATATGAAAGGCACTTAAGGGCCAGTTGTACAAACATGGTTCAGCGATTTTAACTCATCGATTTCAGTGAGTTAACTGATATAAACAAATCAAAAACTTTCCAAAAAATATATTTTGCTATGAATATACCTAATATAATTTTCGGCGCTTCTGAGTTACACTACGTACTGTTGACATTGGCGCAACGAAGTTGCGTGAGCGGAACAGAGGGCAAAAAAGGGAGATAAAATCCTGAAAATCCACGAAGCGGGCCACCCAAGGTACTTTTGCTCAAGAAAACAAAAATATTTTGTTTTTTTTTTTCGTTGTGAAAAAACAGGCATATCAAACTACTGAAAAAAGTTTCATAAGTTTCATTGAAAGTTTCACTCGTTGATTTTGAGTGCAATTCTTTAAAATTTGAATGAAACTCGGTATAAGCATCATATTCATAATTTAGGAAGTGCCACCTATCAATTGATGCATCGCACTATATGAAAAATCGACTTTTATCTTTAAACGCGATTTGCGGCTAAACTAAACGTCCTAGAGGCATCAAAGTTGACACCTTTGAATATGATTTGCGGATAAACTAAGCATCCTAGCGACTTATAAAATGTATATTCGTGGTCTAGAAAGTGCCAATTCTAAAAAATCAAAAAAAAAATTGTTAAAAAAAGATTTTTCCAAAACTTTCAAAAAAATATATTTAGCTTGAGCGGGACAAAGGGAAAAAAAGGGAGTTAAAATCCTGAAAACTGTTGCTCAAAAAAAACAAAAATATTTTGTTTTTTGTTGTAAAAAAGCAGGCATATCAAACTACTGAAAAAAAGTTTCATAAGTTTCATTGAAAGTTTCACTCGTTGATTTTGAGAGCAATTCTTAAAAATTTGAATGAAACTCGGTATAAGCATATATTTATATTTATACATTTACATTTACATATTTATAATTTAGGAAGTTCCACGTATCAATTGATGCATCGCATTATATGAAAAATCGACTTTTATCTTTAAACGCGATTTGCGGCTAAACTAAACGTCCTAGAGGCATCAAAGTTGACACCTTTGAATATGATTTGCGGATAAACTAAGCATCCTAGCGACTTATAAAATGTATATTCGTGGTCTAGAAAGTGCCAATTCTAAAAAATCAAAAAAAAATTGTTAAAAAAAGATTTTTCCAAAACTTTCAAAAAAATATATTTAGCTTGAGCGGGACAAAGGGAAAAAAAGGGAGTTAAAATCCTGAAAACTGTTGCTCAAAAAAAACAAAAATATTTTGTTTTTTGTTGTAAAAAAGCAGGCATATCAAACTACTGAAAAAAGTTTCATAAGTTTCATTGAAAGTTTCACTCGTTGATTTTGAGAGCAATTCTTAAAAATTTGAATGAAACTCGGTATAAGCATATATTTATATTTATACATTTACATTTACATATTTATAATTTAGGAAGTTCCACGTATCAATTGATGCATCGCATTATATGAAAAATCGACTTTTATCTTTAAACGCGATTTGCGGCTAAACTTAACGTCGTAGAGGCATCAAAGTTGACACCTTTGAATATGATTTGCGGCTAAACTAAGCATCCTAGTGACTTATTAAATGCATATTCGTGATCTAGAAAAAGCCAATTCTAAAAAATAAAAAAAAAAAACGTTGTTAAAAAATTTTGTATCCAAAGCTTTCAAAAAAATATATTTTGCTATGAATAAAATGTAATTTTCTGCGCTTCTGAGCCACACTACGTACTGTTGACATTGGCGCCTGCCTGACGACTTTACATACCCCTAAGCTAAGCAACGGAGTTTCGTGAGCGGGACAGAGGGCAAAAAAGGGTACTGTTGCTCAAGAAAACAAAAATATTTTGTCCTTTGATGTGAAAAAACAGGCATATTCAAACTACTGAAAAAAGTTTCATTGAAAGTTTCACTCGTTGATTTTGAGAGCAATTCTTTAAAATTTTAATGAAACTCACTATTAGCGTCATATTCACAATCTAGGAAGTGCCACCTATCAATTGATGCATCGCATTATATGAAAAATCGACTTTTATCTTTAAACGCGATTTGCGGCTAAGCTAAACGTCCTAGAGACATCAAAGTTGACACCTTTGAATTATGATTTGCGGCTAAGCTAAGCATCCTAGCGACTTATAAATGCATATTCGTGATCTAGAAAGTGCCAATTCTAAATAATCAAAAAAAAAAAAGTTGTAAAAAAAAGGTTTCCAAAAATTTCAACAAAAATATATTTTTCTACGAATATAAGGTAATTTTCTGCGCTTTTGAGTCACATTACGTATTGTTGACATTGACCCCTGCCTGAAGTCTTTAAATACACCTAAGCGGAACAATAGCTGAAAATAAAAAAGTGGGCGTGACAGTGGGCGTATTTGAAAAAAAAAAATATTTTAAAAGTTTTTTCTCGCTAATGTGAATCAACACTGAAAATTTCATTCAGATCAAAAGAGCCGTTCCCGAAATATAAAGGCATGATAAAAGTGGGCGTGGTTGGGGGGTGGGTTCCAAAAAATCACCTTCACATTTTTCTTCCCCATACAAACAATATCTGATCCTATCAGTAATCCTTAGAGCCGTTTTTGAGAAATCAAAACAAAAAAGTGGGTGTGGCAGTGGGCGGATTTGAACAAAAAATATTTCAAAAGTTTTATCTTGCTGATGCAAATCAACTCTGAAAATTTCATCCAGATCGTCAGAGCCATTGGCGAGATATAGAGCAAAAGGTAAAAGTGGGCGTGGCGGTGGGTGGGTCAATTATTATATTACCAATAGTTTTCACTAACTCATTTAAACAATATCTGATACCAATAGTAATGTTTGCAGCCGTTTTTGAAAATTCAAAATATAAAAGTGGGCGTGGTAGTGGGCGGATTTGAACAAAAAATATTTCAAACGTTTTTTCTTGCTCATACAAATCAATTCTGAAAATTTCATTCAGATCAATAGAGCCGTTCCCGAGATATAGGGACATGATAAAAGTGGGGGTGGTTGGGGGTGGGTTCCAAAAAATCACCTCCGTATTTTTCTTCCCCATACAAACAATTTCTAATACTTCAAATAATTCTTAGAGCTATTTTTGAGAAATCAAGATATAAAAAGTGGGCGTGGCAGTGGGCGGATTTGAACAAAAAATATTTCTAAAGTTAATTCTTGGTTATTTGAATCAGCTCTGAAAATTTCATTCAGATCAATAGAGCCGTTCCCGAGATATAGAGACATGATAAAAGTGGGCGTGGTTGGGGGGTGGGTTCCAAAAAATCACCTTCATATTTTTCTTCCCCATACAAACAATTTCTAATACCTCAAATAATTCTTAGAGCTATTTTTGAGAAATCAAAATAAAAAAGTGGGCGTGGCGGTGGGCGGACTGGAACAAAAAATATTTGTAAAGTTTTTTCTCACTCATGCGAATCAGCTGTGAAAATTTCTTGCAGATCGTTTGAGCCGTTGCGAAGATATAGGGACATGATGAAATTCATTTTTTTTTCTGTACCCACCCCACCGCCGCCGTCGCCAGCGTATTACGTACGTACTTACCTACCATATCGAAATCATTTTATACCTACCTACAACAATAACCATAACAAAAACAAATACAAATCCACCCACCCCACGATGGCCATCCAACCTTCATCAACACCCAACCCAATATCGATCAACCCATCAAAATCAACCAGTTTAAATACGTACCTATCTATCGACATCCTACAATATCCTACCAACATAAAATATTTCGATCGCACGCTGGGCAACAGCAGCAGCGCAGCAGATTAAGCAGCCCATACACACCATACTTGCATACATACACACATAACACCGATCAGGGCAAATGTGCACAGAAGTATAATGTCTACTGTCCACTTAATTTGCTTACCCACCCCTCCAGCCTACGTCCTTTCAACATTCCAACTATTATACCTACAAACAGCAGCAGCAGCAACATACTTACCTACATACATACCTAACCTATACGCTATACCTACCTACAATCCATAACCAACCATACCCACCGCCGAGTAGCAGCAGCAGCCTTCACTTAGTAAAGCAGCAGCAGCAACATACATACCTACATACATACTTAACCTATACGCTATACCTACCTACAATCTATAACCAACCATATCCACCGCCGCCGAGTAGCAGCAGCAGCAGTGATGAAAATTGACTTTTGTCGATTGTACTGAAAACTGAAAAAAAATTGTACTGAAAAAAACCAAATAGTACTGAACTTTTTTAATTTATAAAACAACGCAAACAATTAAAATAAATATTTTATTAAAAAAAAAATTTAAAAAATATTTTTCACAAGGCCAATTTCAGCCCAGAACTCAGAAATAGAAGCATTTCTTAATTTTTTTAAGTGTTGGCAGTCAGCTAGAGCTCGATATTCTTTATTAATGAGCTCAATATTTTTTTGTTCACCAGGAAAAAATCTTAAAACAAATTGAACTATTGAATTAACTTGGCCATCTAAAATTGAAATTTTTGAAAAATGTTGCAACAAGTTCAAAAAAATTTCTTCAAAATTAAATCTTTTTTCACATCTTCGAGGAAAGCTATATAAAACATCCGTGCATGACTTTTAAAGCTATAAATTTCGCTTTCAGTTAAATTTCTAGAAGTGTAAAAATTTCACTTTCGGTCCCGCAATAGATTTCCTCGACGGGAAGGTGGTTTTCTAGTAAGTTTATTGACAATAGCTTCTTTACGCAAAAAATGTCTATATAATTGTATAAAAATAAATTCCATTCTTGGAACTAAAATATGAACTCGAATCTGTTCTGACTGCATCTCGACGTTAACATCGTTAATTATTTTAAGGACATAAGATAAAAATATGAAATATAATTTAATTGTATTGGCGCAAAATTATAAACAGCCTATTTTAAGGGCCTTAGCGTGACACTAGTTAACATTTGTTTAACTTTAATGCAGTTCTCTAACTTTTCCTGAATTATAGACATATGCTAGTTAGTGTCGCGTTAGGCTAGTCGCGCACATGCAACTGCTACTGCAACAAAACAGTTTAGTCACAATTTGACCGATGAGCGCGCACATGAGCATCTCCACAAGCAATCGCAACGAACCTGACCAACACACCGACAATGTTTATTCAAATTTTCTACCCCATACATACAAAGAAAAATTGCTCGAATCGAAGACTGAATAGTTTCTGCATGTGCGCGCTGTCCCATATGAGTCAATAGGATTCATTTTTGCAACCAAACAGTTCCGAAACTGAAAGTTGCATGTGCGCGACTGGCCTTAAGACCATTTTCTAAACAAATTAAAGTTGTACTCGCCTAAATAAATGACAGTTTGTGCGACAGACTTCATTTGAGCTAGTATGATACTAAAAAATTAAAATCAGACTTTGGTGATTTTAACTTTAATACAAGTGTTTAAACATAATGTTGGTTTGACATCGTCTATAATTTAAGAAAACTCCATTTTTACCTAGTGTTACTCTAAAGTTGTTTTAGTATTGTGTTAACTTCACGATAATTTTGCGCCAGTGTCTTTAAGACTGGAAGATATAAAATTGATGTTTTGTTTTTCGTTATTAGTTTCGAAATCTCCAAGTTCAAAGTAGTAACACAGAGGGTCCCATTGCTAAAGAATACGGTCAATGGCAGCCTATTATCGCAAACAATTTAATGGGCCATTGAGGTGCGTTCACAAATACTTTTCTTGTTGTGAAGATGTGCTGAAGTCTGACTGAACATATTTGTTTGATTTTAGAGATTTATGAAAGTTGACCTCCTCAAAAATTTAAAATAGTACAAATAGTACTGAAAATTGAAAAGTGGTACTTGCGTACTCGGGAAAGTCCAATAGTACCGAATTCAGTACAATAGTAAGCCTTTTTGCAACTGTGAGCAGCAGCCTTCCCTCACATGACAAAAAAAAAGTCTTCTTAAAAATACGGACAGGGAGATAAAAACAAAATTGAAGGATAGTAAAAAAAAAATCTTTGCAAGAAAAATTATTAATGAAAAACTACCTACAGGCAAATGCATTTTTGCGTACCTACCCTATTATCTATCAACTAAAAACAAATCTAAATCCACCCAAAATGAACGACGATGACTGCCTTGCCTAAGTACTAATAATAATATATTTTTTATAAAAAAACACCGCTTCCTTACCAACAACTATTAGTTTGAAAAAAAAAAAAACATACTGAAAAACTATATCAGAGCCTATGAGCTTACCAAACAACAAAACCGCATCCTTTTTGCATTTTAAGAAAAGGCCGCAGACCGGCGACCCTTTCCCTAGCAAGTCATCTTTAAGACTGAAAATAATAAAAAAAAAGTCTTTTCGTCCAGCCAAATACGGACATGGAGATTAAAACAGAATGTATAATAATTTGTGCGAGAATATTAAAGGGTAGTTGTTGTTGCTGGAATTACTATGGAGAATATTTCTGTTGTTTTCTTTGGGCTTATTCGCCACACCACACAAACTCTCATCTGGACGACGATTGAGTTTAAGATTTTTGATAATTTTAATTGATTTGATTAGATTTTATTAGTTGGATTAGATAATTTAATTGTGAAGCTTTTATAGTACGTAGAGTTACGTCTGATATATAATGGTAACTGTGCATTATTCAAAAAAAATATAAAAAAAAACCAAGTGTATAGGAGGAAAGACATCTGAGTTATAAGATGATATGTAAATGACCAGTAATATGCAATTAATTTAGCGTAGGTGTAATTAAAAAATCTAAAATCTATATATTATATGTAAATCAACATAATCTATCATGTGTATAAATTTGAGATTTTTAAATGCAACCATTAAAAAGATAAAAAAAAATAACTGCCAAAAATCGATCGAATAAAATAGGTGTATTTGAAAAATCAATAAAAAATGTAAAAAAAAAATCCTATCAAAATTTGCTGAAACATGGATAATTTTTGTTTTTATTATCTTTTCAAAACTATAAGTAGTATGAAAATTGGTTGTAAATTGGATGTGTTATAAGGAATTTGTTAACCATCTATTTATTAATTTTGACTTTAAAAAATTAATATCTCGATTTGGGTAATTTTTAGAATAAAAAATGAAATTAGTAAAGTTCTTAAATTTTTAATATCTATTAAGAAAAAAATAAATAAAAATTCTATAATTTACCATTTAGATTTTAGTTTTTCAACCCTATTGAATAAAAACCCTATTTTACCCTATTAAAAATTGGAATATCAAAAAATCCAGCACTAGTGGATGTGTACATAAAATTTCCAATATTAAGATTTTTTCAAAAATTTTCTAACATATCTAGTATAAGCTGTACAATGATGAATCAGGTGAATGAATGAGTCAGTCAGTGACCGATTCTTTCTTTTATAATAGTTACTAGCCGATTTGCCCGTGTCAGTCGCTTCGCTGACTTCCTACATAGTATAGCCAATAGTATAGCCACTAATTTTATCTTTATTTTAAAATTTTAATTATTAAAATCGGACTTATAGAATGAAAGTTATTACAATTATTAGCCATACATTATAAATTCAATTTATATCAATGCAAAAAAATGCAATATTATGTAGTTAGTATTTTATCTAAAAATAAAATGTGGGCGTGGCAGTAGGCGGACTCGAACAAAAAATATTTAAAAAGTTTCATCTTGCTGATGCAAATCAACTCTGAAAATTTCATCCAGATCATTAGAGCCGTTTCCGAGATATAGAGTAAATGGTAAAAGTGGGCGTGTCTGTGGGTGGGTCAAAAAATATCACCAACATTTTTCTCATACTCATTTAAACAATATCTGATACCAATTGCAATGTTTGGAGTCGTTTTTGAAAATTAAAAATTTAAAAAGTGGGCGTGGTAGTGGGTGGATTGGAACAAAAAATATTTCAAAAAATTTATCTTGCTAATGCAAATCAACTCTGACAATTTCATCCAGATCGTTGCAGCCGTTGCCGAGATATAGAGAAAATGGCAAAAGTGGGCGTGGCTGTGGGTGGGTCAAAAATATCACTAACATTTTTCTTTTACTCATTTAGACAATATCTGATACCAATAGTAGTATTTGGAGCCGTTTTTGAAAATTCAAAATATAAAAAGTGGGCGTGGTAGTGGGCGGATTTGAACAAAAAATATTTCAAAAGTTTTATCTTGCTGATGCAAATCAACTCTGAAAATTTCATCCAGATCGTTAGAGCCGTTGCCGAGATATAGAGAAAATGGCAAAAGTGGGCGTGGCTGTAGGTGGGTCAAAAATATCACCAACATTTTTCTCTTACTCATTTAAACAATATCTGATACCAATAGTAATGTTTGGAGCCGTTTTTGAAAATTCAAAATATGAAAAGTGGGCGTGGTAGTGGGCGGATTTGAACAAAAAATATTTCAAAAGTTTTATCTTGCTGATGCAAATCAACTCTGAAAATTTCATCCAGATCGTTAGAGCCGTTGCTAAGGTATAGAGAAAATGGAAAAAGTGGGCGTGGCTGTGGGTGGGTCAAAAACATCACCAACATTTTTCTCTAACTCATTTAAACAAAATCTGATACCAATAGTAATGTTTGGAGCCGTTTTTGAAAATTAAAAATATAAAAAGTGGGCGTGGTAGTGGGCGGATTTGAACAAAAAATATTTCAAACGTTTTTTCTTGCTCATACAAATCTACTCTGAAAATTTCATTCAGATCAATAGAGCCGTTCCCGAGATATAGAGTCAAGATAAAAGTGGGCGTGGTTGGGGGGTGGGTTCCCAAAAATCATCTTCATATTTTTCTTCCCCATACAAACAATTTCTAATACCTCAAATAATTTTTAGAGCTATTTTTGAGAAATCAAGAAATAAAAAGTGGGCGTGGCAGTGGGCGGACTGGAACAAAAAATATTTGTAAAGTTTTTTCTCACTCATGCGAATCAGCTCTAAAAATTTCATGCAGATCGTTTGAGCCGTTGCGAAGATATAGAGACATGATGAAATTATTTTTTTTTTTTTTTCTGTACCCACCCCACCGCCGTCGCCTGCGTATTACGTACGTACTTACCTACCATATCGAAATCATTTTATACCTACCTACAACAATAACCATAACAAAAACAAATACAAATCCACCCACCCCACGATGGCCATCCAACCTACATCAACACCCAACCCAATATCGATCAACCCATCAAAATCAACCAGTTTAAATACGTACCTACATATCTATCGACATCCTACAATATCCTACCAACATAAAATATTTCGATCGCACGCTGGGCAACAGCAGCAGCGCAGCAGTAGCGCAACAGCAACAGCAGTATATTAAGCAGCCCATACACACCATACTTACATACATACACACATAACACCGATCAGCACAAATGTGCACAGAAGTATAATGTCTACTGTCCACTTAATTTGCTTACCCACCCCTCCAGCCTACGTCCTTTTGTTGAAAACGGTTTTCAGATCCCTGATATAGGAATTCACTGTATGCAACATTTTTTGTAAAACCTCAACTAATCCCTTTTTTACATCGGGATAGCTGCTGCATCTTACATCGAGTTCCCTTTGATCTTCACCAACAAAATATACCTGCAAATATTGAGCTTTTTGATTTTCTTCCGGAATTAAACTGCCAACCATATGATATACCTGACCTAAAACTTTATAAGTTGGCATCCAAGTCTTGTTTGTTATATTTTTAGCACCGAATGATGTCATTTGGAAGCAACCATTATACTTCCGAATTCTTTCAATAAAATGTTGGTGTTCCGGGTGGTTATCGGTTAACAAACTTAAAAGAGGTTCAGGTAAAGGCTCAAAGGGTGGCAGTTGAACTTTCCCAAGTTGACAACACATGCCTTTCGTTTCACCTTTCCATTTCAAAGCCGAACAAAAAGTACATTTGTGAATCATTGTTCCAATAGATATGGCCTTGTCCGCTTCATAAGCCACATCAGGGTTGTAGGACATTCCCGACAGTGCCTTATTCGCCCATGGAAGTGTTCGCCTGCGTTTGTCATACATTTTGTCAGCATCCCGTTTTTTTTCAATATTTTTTTCTCGATATCTCTTAACTGAAGTTAAATTAACATCTGGATTTTGTTCCGTATATTTCAAAACGGCTCCCCTATGAACATCTGGATTATTTTGACTATATGTAACCACTGCTTTTCGATTAACTTCAGGGTTATTTTTACTATATTTTCGAACAGCATCTCTATGAACCTCAGGATGTTTTTCTTGATAGTCCAAAACTGCTTTTTTAATGGTATCTGGATGGCTTTTTTGGTATTTCAAAACAGCATCAATATTTGAAGGTATAGGATTGTTGACTACATAATTGGCTACCGCAGTTCGGTGCACTTTAGGATTGTTAGTTGCATATTTTTTTGCCGCATTGCTTATTTGAACCTTTCTTATTTGATTGCTAAATCTGGCGCGGCGTTTTCCTTTCTTCTTTTTTGGCCAAAGGTTCATCGTTTGCTACATTTTCAACTATTTGTTCCATAGATGGAGAAGGAGACTGAGAAACAGATTTGGGATAAATTATTTGGTTTGAAGAAGGGGATGAAGAAGAAATGGTTTATCTATCCTCTTCATACAATTTTAGAACATCGAAATGCCATTTTGAATTTTCCCCGGAAACCCGAAGCCTTTTAATTTTCTTGCTTGACTCACCAAAACTGAACTCTAGTTCCCCATTACGGAAAACTTCAAACCTATGGTTGAATAATTCCCCTGCAGCCACCAACTCAAGATAACCACCATAAAAATTCAATTTAGACATTGCAGCCGAATAGAGAGATGATGTTTTAAAACTCAGACTTATGCTTTTATGGGATATGCTCTTGAATTGTTTCCAGTTTGTAACCACATATTCAACAACTTCCTCCCGAACTTCAGCTGCTAAACAATCGGTCCCATAAATATGAACTGATAAAGCCCTAAAAAGACTTTGCTCATCGTCTAGCATAGGAATTATTGAATGAAGAACAATTTCACTTTTAATTCTAAGCAATTCCTTTTCAATTTGTGTCATCTGCATTTCATAGGTTATTGGAGGCAATGCAGATTTGGAATGTTTTAATATTGGAGACATTGTTAATTTGTCATTCGCATACAAAACATAAGCATCATAATGCCCATTTGAGTTAATTCCTGTCAAACGAAGTCGTTTGATAGGTTGACTTTGGTTGCCAAAGCAACACTTAAGTACACAATTTTGATAAATCTTAAATCTATAATTGAAAATAGCACCTGCTGCAATTAACTCACATTCACCACCAAAACCATTTCGGGACATATACTTTAAATAAATTTCAGAATTACGGTAATTAAAAGGAACGTTAGAAAACATCGTCCAATTTTTCACCACATACATTACAATCACCTTTCGTATTTCAGCATGTAATTCACTATTTCCATAAACTACATGTGCAATTGCTCGAAACAAAGATGATTGGTCTTCTTTAATTCTAATTATTTTATGTGAAAATAATCCGGAATTAGTGTGCAATGCCTCATAAATGCTTGGGTCGATTGATTTCGATGAGGGATCAGAAGTTTGTTTCAACATTGGAGATTGAGTGGAAACAGTTAACTTTTCTATATAAGCATCAAAATGCCCACTGGAATAGTTTCCTGAAAAACGAAGTCGTTTTACAGGCTTAGTGGATACATTGCGCTCAGAGCTAACATAAAACTTAAGATCTCTATAGACTTCAAACTCGTAAGGAAATATGCTCCCTGCTGCATATAGTTCAGATAAACCACCATAGCAATCATATTTAGACATATCAGTGCGATAATCAAGAGAGGTGCTGTAGATTTCTCCATTGGAATCATTCGAGAAAATTTTCAATTCATCCCAATGATCTACAACGTATTCGACTATCTGTTGTCGAATTTGACCAGCCATATCTTGGTGTCCGTAAACTAAATATGATATGCTTCGGAAAAAGCATGCCCCATCACCAATGATTTCAATTAAATTGTGGGCAACGGAATTCCCATTCTTTAATTGCAAAATTTCAGTAATCATTTTGAAACTTACAAAATAAAAATTAAGACAAAAATTAAATAATATGAAACATAGTTATTATAATATACTTAAATAATGGCAAAACTCTGATGGGTAAATTCTTTGAACTTTCCAAATCCTGATTGAAGAAACAATTAAGAATATGTTTGTATTGATTTAATAATATTTGAATATATTAAATTAATTAAAATTGTTGAAATTAACTTGATATATCTAACAAAAAAAAATTATTTCGGTGTATTAATCAAGTGTAATAATCTTTTTAGTGAACACATTTTTTAAGCATCAAGATACATGATATATCTAGTATTGCATAACAAAATTTAAAAGAAAATATATTTCCGGATTAAAAAAAAACTGTATTTTGAACAATTAAAAAAAGCTATTTGGTATACCATTTTTAATTAACAATTAAAAGGCTATTGAAGATACCTTTTAAAAAGGAAAAATTACGTGCAAGGGATTTTATAATTGAAAAATGTCCCATAAGCATGCTAAAAACACACTGGCCACTTTTCAATATTTGGTATCAATCGGAAACTAAGCCGAATTTGACAATTTAACGCTTAAAACTTTTTGTTCAAATTGAAATTTTCTATCGCAATGGATAGTTTATTAAATTTCATGAAACAATTTAAGCAGGAAAATTTAACAAAACAAAACATAAAAAATAAAAAATATAAAGATTTTTTTATTTTTTTTTATAAAAAAAAGATTTGTAAATTTGCAGCAGCATTAAACCTTATCATTGTTCTTGTACATATAAAAATACCCATTTGATTGAGTGTAAATATGTACAAACATGCGTTCATAAACGTTCATATTATTATGTATATATATAGGTATGTGAAAATATTGTAATCCAAACAAAAAGTTGTTTAACAATTTTGATATAAATTATGTTATTGTAAAACTCTTTGGGTAGCTTTACTGTAGCGTTAATTTGAAACTGTTATGAGCACAAATTTTTTTTTTATAACTGGAGTACATAAACTTTTATTATTAACTCTGTTCATTAACGTATATGTACCTATGTACATATGTTAATTGAAAATTGAGGTCATTGAAATAGCAAATAATTGCAAATTATTTTATTTTATAAAAAGTTGTTTTCGACATTTATAAAATGGGTTGCGGTCGAAGTGCTGTATGGTTAAAATTCTGCTTTCAAAATTCTGCATTTCAAAATACTGTTTTTCAAAATTCAGGTTCTACAAAATTCTGCAAGACCGAAATTCTGTATTTCAAAACTCTGCATTTCAAAATTCTGTTTGTCAAAATTCTGTTTTTCATAATTCTGTATTTAAAAATTCTGTAAATCTGTTGTAAAAGAGAAATGGTTTTGTTAATTGAAAAAAGTACGCACTATTTTACATTATCAAAACGATTTTAAATTTGTAGGTATACAAAATTTGTAATTTTCAATAATATATTTAACTTTGTATGTTTGATATGCAATACTATATATAGGTACTTTCTAGAACATTCAGTGTAAACAATTTGATTATTTATTATGATTAAAAACATTGGCAAAGTTACGTAGGTACATTGATTGATGAATGCATAACTTGCCATAAATAAGTATTTTTTAAAGTGCATAAAAATCGCCATTACCGCTTATCCAATGTAATATGGCAGTTGTAATAATAATAATAGTTTTTTAATAGCTTCCTTACAACATTTTTATATTCGCTTACATTTTTTTTTTGTTCATGTTAATTAGAACAACAATACGGAGTTATACAGAATTTTTGTTGTTATATTTGGTGACGAAGAATTGTTGTTGAATCTTTCATGGAAAATATTCGAGCAAATATAAAATGCACAAAAAAACACATATTTATAATATGTAGATATGTAAAGCATATTAAAACACGATGCAATATTTTTTTTGTTGAATGCATACATTTGTAAAAGGACTAAAAATTTTTTTTATTTTCTTTAATGTCTCTTTATTGAAACGAAATAAACATATTTTTAGTTCGTACTGTATATTATCTTCATCATCATCCACATAAACCACTTTAAGATATCATGTACATGAACCTCTTAAAATTGGTGCTAGATGGCGCTTTTACAGTCCACACATAAATGTATGCACTCAAAACTACCACAAATTATTCAACAAAAAAAAAAAAATCAAAAAATGAAAAACATTTACCTATTCTATATATTCTACTATTATCAGAAACTTTTTCTGTAGAAAATTGTAGTACTTACCAATTAAAATTCCTTTCCTGGCACTTCACTTTATATAAACTTCTTTTTTCTTTGTTTTTTAGATAGATATGTAGGTACCTGTGTATGTAGGTAGCTTTAGTTTCTCACCAAAGTTTTTTCTTCTATTTCTCTAACATTTAACACTTTCAATTTATTTCCTTTTAAACTTTTCTTTTAAACTTTTAAATTAATTTAATTAAATTCGCGCACAAACGAATTACGAATAGTTGAAAGTAATATTTTAATTTTTATTTTCGGACACGATGAAAACCCGACTTTTGAAATATAAATAAACTCTTCAATGAACAGTTAACAGTTATGTCAGGATAAACGGAATTTCTTTTCTTTCACATATAGAGATATCTTGCCTCTCATTTCGAAGCAAATGTTGTTTTTAAGACGTGTTCATAGCCATGTTAAAGTTAAAAGAGCGTTCTGTTTTTTGACAGTGAAAATTATTCTGGACTTACACGATTGAAAAAAAGGATATTATATCTTTTGTTATTTTTACTGCTATAATCGAATTTCTTACAGGTTATATTTTATGAATTTTAAAAATTGTAATCAATAAGTAAGACTGCTATACACTAATTGATAATGGCAATATTTTTTGACAAAAGACAAATTTAATACATAATTAAAAAAATGGCAGTCAAATACTCTGTTAGTTTATTCTTATGTATTTTATTAGTCTAAAAATAATATATACCATTTCTTGTTACAATAAAAGAAATTATGAGAATTTACCATACTTATGAATATGAGTTTATACATGGCAGTAGTAATGTAGAATATTCGGAATGATAATGAAAGAGTGACCGCCGAGAAACACGAATTGTCATACAAAACAAAGCAGTAAAATGAATGCTAAAAACAACTTCAGGTTAAATTCGAGCGAATTTTTCATTCGCAGATTCGTGGAATGCGTCCTGATGTTGTGGATTGCGAATAAGTGTTTGACAGTTAGCAGAAAATATCTCGTTGGTCGCGTGGAAAATATAAAAAAGCTAAATAATATAAAAATTTAAACTAATTTTAAGCCGTGTTTTCTTTTTATAATTGTAGATAGGATCTTTTATTCACTTTGTCGAAAAGTTGAAAAAAGAATTTGTTGATATTTGCCCTTGAAATTTCCTAAACAAATTTATTCGCATTCGCAGTTCGCAGCTCATATGAAAGGCACTTAAGGGCCAGTTGTACAAACATGGTTCAGCGATTTTAACTCATCGATTTCAGTGAGTTAACTGATATAAACAAATCAAAAACTTTCCAAAAAATATATTTTGCTATGAATATACCTAATATAATTTTCGGCGCTTCTGAGTTACACTACGTACTGTTGACATTGGCGCAACGAAGTTGCGTGAGCGGAACAGAGGGCAAAAAAGGGAGATAAAATCCTGAAAATCCACGAAGCGGGCCACCCAAGGTACTTTTGCTCAAGAAAACAAAAATATTTTGTTTTTTTTTTTCGTTGTGAAAAAACAGGCATATCAAACTACTGAAAAAAGTTTCATAAGTTTCATTGAAAGTTTCACTCGTTGATTTTGAGTGCAATTCTTTAAAATTTGAATGAAACTCGGTATAAGCATCATATTCATAATTTAGGAAGTGCCACCTATCAATTGATGCATCGCACTATATGAAAAATCGACTTTTATCTTTAAACGCGATTTGCGGCTAAACTAAACGTCCTAGAGGCATCAAAGTTGACACCTTTGAATATGATTTGCGGATAAACTAAGCATCCTAGCGACTTATAAAATGTATATTCGTGGTCTAGAAAGTGCCAATTCTAAAAAATCAAAAAAAAAATTGTTAAAAAAAGATTTTTCCAAAACTTTCAAAAAAATATATTTAGCTTGAGCGGGACAAAGGGAAAAAAAGGGAGTTAAAATCCTGAAAACTGTTGCTCAAAAAAAACAAAAATATTTTGTTTTTTGTTGTAAAAAAGCAGGCATATCAAACTACTGAAAAAAAGTTTCATAAGTTTCATTGAAAGTTTCACTCGTTGATTTTGAGAGCAATTCTTAAAAATTTGAATGAAACTCGGTATAAGCATATATTTATATTTATACATTTACATTTACATATTTATAATTTAGGAAGTTCCACGTATCAATTGATGCATCGCATTATATGAAAAATCGACTTTTATCTTTAAACGCGATTTGCGGCTAAACTAAACGTCCTAGAGGCATCAAAGTTGACACCTTTGAATATGATTTGCGGATAAACTAAGCATCCTAGCGACTTATAAAATGTATATTCGTGGTCTAGAAAGTGCCAATTCTAAAAAATCAAAAAAAAATTGTTAAAAAAAGATTTTTCCAAAACTTTCAAAAAAATATATTTAGCTTGAGCGGGACAAAGGGAAAAAAAGGGAGTTAAAATCCTGAAAACTGTTGCTCAAAAAAAACAAAAATATTTTGTTTTTTGTTGTAAAAAAGCAGGCATATCAAACTACTGAAAAAAGTTTCATAAGTTTCATTGAAAGTTTCACTCGTTGATTTTGAGAGCAATTCTTAAAAATTTGAATGAAACTCGGTATAAGCATATATTTATATTTATACATTTACATTTACATATTTATAATTTAGGAAGTTCCACGTATCAATTGATGCATCGCATTATATGAAAAATCGACTTTTATCTTTAAACGCGATTTGCGGCTAAACTTAACGTCGTAGAGGCATCAAAGTTGACACCTTTGAATATGATTTGCGGCTAAACTAAGCATCCTAGTGACTTATTAAATGCATATTCGTGATCTAGAAAAAGCCAATTCTAAAAAATAAAAAAAAAAAACGTTGTTAAAAAATTTTGTATCCAAAGCTTTCAAAAAAATATATTTTGCTATGAATAAAATGTAATTTTCTGCGCTTCTGAGCCACACTACGTACTGTTGACATTGGCGCCTGCCTGACGACTTTACATACCCCTAAGCTAAGCAACGGAGTTTCGTGAGCGGGACAGAGGGCAAAAAAGGGTACTGTTGCTCAAGAAAACAAAAATATTTTGTCCTTTGATGTGAAAAAACAGGCATATTCAAACTACTGAAAAAAGTTTCATTGAAAGTTTCACTCGTTGATTTTGAGAGCAATTCTTTAAAATTTTAATGAAACTCACTATTAGCATCATATTCACAATCTAGGAAGTGCCACCTATCAATTGATGCATCGCATTATATGAAAAATCGACTTTTATCTTTAAACGCGATTTGCGGCTAAGCTAAACGTCCTAGAGACATCAAAGTTGACACCTTTGAATTATGATTTGCGGCTAAGCTAAGCATCCTAGCGACTTATAAATGCATATTCGTGATCTAGAAAGTGCCAATTCTAAATAATCAAAAAAAAAAAAGTTGTAAAAAAAAGGTTTCCAAAAATTTCAACAAAAATATATTTTTCTACGAATATAAGGTAATTTTCTGCGCTTTTGAGTCACATTACGTATTGTTGACATTGACCCCTGCCTGAAGTCTTTAAATACACCTAAGCGGAACAATAGCTGAAAATAAAAAAGTGGGCGTGACAGTGGGCGTATTTGAAAAAAAAAAATATTTTAAAAGTTTTTTCTCGCTAATGTGAATCAACACTGAAAATTTCATTCAGATCAAAAGAGCCGTTCCCGAAATATAAAGGCATGATAAAAGTGGGCGTGGTTGGGGGGTGGGTTCCAAAAAATCACCTTCACATTTTTCTTCCCCATACAAACAATATCTGATCCTATCAGTAATCCTTAGAGCCGTTTTTGAGAAATCAAAACAAAAAAGTGGGTGTGGCAGTGGGCGGATTTGAACAAAAAATATTTCAAAAGTTTTATCTTGCTGATGCAAATCAACTCTGAAAATTTCATCCAGATCGTCAGAGCCATTGGCGAGATATAGAGCAAAAGGTAAAAGTGGGCGTGGCGGTGGGTGGGTCAATTATTATATTACCAATAGTTTTCACTAACTCATTTAAACAATATCTGATACCAATAGTAATGTTTGCAGCCGTTTTTGAAAATTCAAAATATAAAAGTGGGCGTGGTAGTGGGCGGATTTGAACAAAAAATATTTCAAACGTTTTTTCTTGCTCATACAAATCAATTCTGAAAATTTCATTCAGATCAATAGAGCCGTTCCCGAGATATAGGGACATGATAAAAGTGGGGGTGGTTGGGGGTGGGTTCCAAAAAATCACCTCCGTATTTTTCTTCCCCATACAAACAATTTCTAATACTTCAAATAATTCTTAGAGCTATTTTTGAGAAATCAAGATATAAAAAGTGGGCGTGGCAGTGGGCGGATTTGAACAAAAAATATTTCTAAAGTTAATTCTTGGTTATTTGAATCAGCTCTGAAAATTTCATTCAGATCAATAGAGCCGTTCCCGAGATATAGAGACATGATAAAAGTGGGCGTGGTTGGGGGGTGGGTTCCAAAAAATCTCCTTCATATTTTTCTTCCCCATACAAACAATTTCTAATACCTCAAATAATTCTTAGAGCTATTTTTGAGAAATCAAAATAAAAAAGTGGGCGTGGCGGTGGGCGGACTGGAACAAAAAATATTTGTAAAGTTTTTTCTCACTCATGCGAATCAGCTGTGAAAATTTCTTGCAGATCGTTTGAGCCGTTGCGAAGATATAGGGACATGATGAAATTCATTTTTTTTTCTGTACCCACCCCACCGCCGCCGTCGCCAGCGTATTACGTACGTACTTACCTACCATATCGAAATCATTTTATACCTACCTACAACAATAACCATAACAAAAACAAATACAAATCCACCCACCCCACGATGGCCATCCAACCTTCATCAACACCCAACCCAATATCGATCAACCCATCAAAATCAACCAGTTTAAATACGTACCTATCTATCGACATCCTACAATATCCTACCAACATAAAATATTTCGATCGCACGCTGGGCAACAGCAGCAGCGCAGCAGATTAAGCAGCCCATACACACCATACTTGCATACATACACACATAACACCGATCAGGGCAAATGTGCACAGAAGTATAATGTCTACTGTCCACTTAATTTGCTTACCCACCCCTCCAGCCTACGTCCTTTCAACATTCCAACTATTATACCTACAAACAGCAGCAGCAGCAACATACTTACCTACATACATACCTAACCTATACGCTATACCTACCTACAATCCATAACCAACCATACCCACCGCCGAGTAGCAGCAGCAGCCTTCACTTAGTAAAGCAGCAGCAGCAACATACATACCTACATACATACTTAACCTATACGCTATACCTACCTACAATCTATAACCAACCATATCCACCGCCGCCGAGTAGCAGCAGCAGCCTTCCCTCACATGACAAAAAAAAAGTCTTCTTAAAAATACGGACAGGGAGATAAAAACAAAATTGAAGGATAGTAAAAAAAAAATCTTTGCAAGAAAAATTATTAATGAAAAACTACCTACAGGCAAATGCATTTTTGCGTACCTACCCTATTATCTATCAACTAAAAACAAATCTAAATCCACCCAAAATGAACGACGATGACTGCCTTGCCTAAGTACTAATAATAATATATTTTTTATAAAAAAACACCGCTTCCTTACCAACAACTATTAGTTTGAAAAAAAAAAAAACATACTGAAAAACTATATCAGAGCCTATGAGCTTACCAAACAACAAAACCGCATCCTTTTTGCATTTTAAGAAAAGGCCGCAGACCGGCGACCCTTTCCCTAGCAAGTCATCTTTAAGACTGAAAATAATAAAAAAAAAGTCTTTTCGTCCAGCCAAATACGGACATGGAGATTAAAACAGAATGTATAATAATTTGTGCGAGAATATTAAAGGGTAGTTGTTGTTGCTGGAATTACTATGGAGAATATTTCTGTTGTTTTCTTTGGGCTTATTCGCCACACCACACAAACTCTCATCTGGACGACGATTGAGTTTAAGATTTTTGATAATTTTAATTGATTTGATTAGATTTTATTAGTTGGATTAGATAATTTAATTGTGAAGCTTTTATAGTACGTAGAGTTACGTCTGATATACAATTATAGCTGTGCATTATTGAAAAAAAATATAAAAAAAAACCAAGTGTATAGGTGGAAAGACATCTGAGTTATAAGATGATATGTAAATGACCAGTAATATGTAATTAATTGGGCGTAGGTGTAATTAAAAAATCTAAATTTTACAAATTATATGTAAATTAACATAATCTATCATGTGTATAAATTTGAGATTTTTAAATGCAACCATTAAAAAGATAAAAAAAAATATCTGCCAAAAATCGATCGAATAAAATAGGTGTATTTGAAAAATCAATAAAAAATGTAAAAAAAAATCCCATCAAAATTTGCTGAAACATGGATAATTTTTTTTTTTATTATCTTTTCAAAACTATAAGTAGTATGAAAATCGGTTGTAAATTGGATGCGTTATAAGGAATTTGTTAACCATCTATTTATGAATTTTGACTTTAAAAAAATTAATATCTCGGTTTGGGTAATTTTTAAAATAAAAAATGAAATGAGTAAAGTTCTTAAATTTTTAATATCTATTAAGAAAAATATAAATAAAAATTCTATAATTTACCATTTAGATTTTAGTTTTTCGACCCTTTTGAAGAAAAACCCTATTTTACCCTACTAAAAATTGGAATATCAAAAAATCCAGCACTAGTACACCCCTACATAAAATTTGTAATATGTAGATTTTTTCAAAATTTTTTTAACATATCTAGTATAACCTGTACAATGATGAGTCAGATGAATGAATGAGTGAGTCAGTGACCGGTTCTTTCTTTTATAATAGTTAACTAGCCGATTTGCCCGTGTCAGTCGCTTCGCTGACTTCCTACATAGTATAGCCAATAGTATAGCCACTAATTTTATCTTTATTTTAAAATTTTAATTATTAAAATCGGACTTATAGAATGAAAGTTATTACAATTATTAGCCATACATTATAAATTCAATTTATATCAATGCAAAAAAATGCAATATTATGTAGTTAGTATTTTATCTAAAAATAAAATGTGGGCGTGGCAGTAGGCGGACTCGAACAAAAAATATTTAAAAAGTTTCATCTTGCTGATGCAAATCAACTCTGAAAATTTCATCCAGATCATTAGAGCCGTTTCCGAGATATAGAGTAAATGGTAAAAGTGGGCGTGTCTGTGGGTGGGTCAAAAAATATCACCAACATTTTTCTCATACTCATTTAAACAATATCTGATACCAATTGCAATGTTTGGAGTCGTTTTTGAAAATTAAAAATTTAAAAAGTGGGCGTGGTAGTGGGTGGATTGGAACAAAAAATATTTCAAAAAATTTATCTTGCTAATGCAAATCAACTCTGACAATTTCATCCAGATCGTTGCAGCCGTTGCCGAGATATAGAGAAAATGGCAAAAGTGGGCGTGGCTGTGGGTGGGTCAAAAATATCACTAACATTTTTCTTTTACTCATTTAGACAATATCTGATACCAATAGTAGTATTTGGAGCCGTTTTTGAAAATTCAAAATATAAAAAGTGGGCGTGGTAGTGGGCGGATTTGAACAAAAAATATTTCAAAAGTTTTATCTTGCTGATGCAAATCAACTCTGAAAATTTCATCCAGATCGTTAGAGCCGTTGCCGAGATATAGAGAAAATGGCAAAAGTGGGCGTGGCTGTAGGTGGGTCAAAAATATCACCAACATTTTTCTCTTACTCATTTAAACAATATCTGATACCAATAGTAATGTTTGGAGCCGTTTTTGAAAATTCAAAATATGAAAAGTGGGCGTGGTAGTGGGCGGATTTGAACAAAAAATATTTCAAAAGTTTTATCTTGCTGATGCAAATCAACTCTGAAAATTTCATCCAGATCGTTAGAGCCGTTGCTAAGGTATAGAGAAAATGGAAAAAGTGGGCGTGGCTGTGGGTGGGTCAAAAACATCACCAACATTTTTCTCTAACTCATTTAAACAAAATCTGATACCAATAGTAATGTTTGGAGCCGTTTTTGAAAATTAAAAATATAAAAAGTGGGCGTGGTAGTGGGCGGATTTGAACAAAAAATATTTCAAACGTTTTTTCTTGCTCATACAAATCTACTCTGAAAATTTCATTCAGATCAATAGAGCCGTTCCCGAGATATAGAGTCAAGATAAAAGTGGGCGTGGTTGGGGGGTGGGTTCCCAAAAATCATCTTCATATTTTTCTTCCCCATACAAACAATTTCTAATACCTCAAATAATTTTTAGAGCTATTTTTGAGAAATCAAGAAATAAAAAGTGGGCGTGGCAGTGGGCGGACTGGAACAAAAAATATTTGTAAAGTTTTTTCTCACTCATGCGAATCAGCTCTAAAAATTTCATGCAGATCGTTTGAGCCGTTGCGAAGATATAGAGACATGATGAAATTAATTTTTTTTTTTTTTCTGTACCCACCCCACCGCCGTCGCCTGCGTATTACGTACGTACTTACCTACCATATCGAAATCATTTTATACCTACCTACAACAATAACCATAACAAAAACAAATACAAATCCACCCACCCCACGATGGCCATCCAACCTACATCAACACCCAACCCAATATCGATCAACCCATCAAAATCAACCAGTTTAAATACGTACCTACATATCTATCGACATCCTACAATATCCTACCAACATAAAATATTTCGATCGCACGCTGGGCAACAGCAGCAGCGCAGCAGTAGCGCAACAGCAACAGCAGTATATTAAGCAGCCCATACACACCATACTTACATACATACACACATAACACCGATCAGCACAAATGTGCACAGAAGTATAATGTCTACTGTCCACTTAATTTGCTTACCCACCCCTCCAGCCTACGTCCTTTTGTTGAAAACGGTTTTCAGATCCCTGATATAGGAATTCACTGTATGCAACATTTTTTGTAAAACCTCAACTAATCCCTTTTTTACATCGGGATAGCTGCTGCATCTTACATCGAGTTCCCTTTGATCTTCACCAACAAAATATACCTGCAAATATTGAGCTTTTTGATTTTCTTCCGGAATTAAACTGCCAACCATATGATATACCTGACCTAAAACTTTATAAGTTGGCATCCAAGTCTTGTTTGTTATATTTTTAGCACCGAATGATGTCATTTGGAAGCAACCATTATACTTCCGAATTCTTTCAATAAAATGTTGGTGTTCCGGGTGGTTATCGGTTAACAAACTTAAAAGAGGTTCAGGTAAAGGCTCAAAGGGTGGCAGTTGAACTTTCCCAAGTTGACAACACATGCCTTTCGTTTCACCTTTCCATTTCAAAGCCGAACAAAAAGTACATTTGTGAATCATTGTTCCAATAGATATGGCCTTGTCCGCTTCATAAGCCACATCAGGGTTGTAGGACATTCCCGACAGTGCCTTATTCGCCCATGGAAGTGTTCGCCTGCGTTTGTCATACATTTTGTCAGCATCCCGTTTTTTTTCAATATTTTTTTCTCGATATCTCTTAACTGAAGTTAAATTAACATCTGGATTTTGTTCCGTATATTTCAAAACGGCTCCCCTATGAACATCTGGATTATTTTGACTATATGTAACCACTGCTTTTCGATTAACTTCAGGGTTATTTTTACTATATTTTCGAACAGCATCTCTATGAACCTCAGGATGTTTTTCTTGATAGTCCAAAACTGCTTTTTTAATGGTATCTGGATGGCTTTTTTGGTATTTCAAAACAGCATCAATATTTGAAGGTATAGGATTGTTGACTACATAATTGGCTACCGCAGTTCGGTGCACTTTAGGATTGTTAGTTGCATATTTTTTTGCCGCATTGCTTATTTGAACCTTTCTTATTTGATTGCTAAATCTGGCGCGGCGTTTTCCTTTCTTCTTTTTTGGCCAAAGGTTCATCGTTTGCTACATTTTCAACTATTTGTTCCATAGATGGAGAAGGAGACTGAGAAACAGATTTGGGATAAATTATTTGGTTTGAAGAAGGGGATGAAGAAGAAATGGTTTATCTATCCTCTTCATACAATTTTAGAACATCGAAATGCCATTTTGAATTTTCCCCGGAAACCCGAAGCCTTTTAATTTTCTTGCTTGACTCACCAAAACTGAACTCTAGTTCCCCATTACGGAAAACTTCAAACCTATGGTTGAATAATTCCCCTGCAGCCACCAACTCAAGATAACCACCATAAAAATTCAATTTAGACATTGCAGCCGAATAGAGAGATGATGTTTTAAAACTCAGACTTATGCTTTTATGGGATATGCTCTTGAATTGTTTCCAGTTTGTAACCACATATTCAACAACTTCCTCCCGAACTTCAGCTGCTAAACAATCGGTCCCATAAATATGAACTGATAAAGCCCTAAAAAGACTTTGCTCATCGTCTAGCATAGGAATTATTGAATGAAGAACAATTTCACTTTTAATTCTAAGCAATTCCTTTTCAATTTGTGTCATCTGCATTTCATAGGTTATTGGAGGCAATGCAGATTTGGAATGTTTTAATATTGGAGACATTGTTAATTTGTCATTCGCATACAAAACATAAGCATCATAATGCCCATTTGAGTTAATTCCTGTCAAACGAAGTCGTTTGATAGGTTGACTTTGGTTGCCAAAGCAACACTTAAGTACACAATTTTGATAAATCTCAAATCTATAATTGAAAATAGCACCTGCTGCAATTAACTCACATTCACCACCAAAACCATTTCGGGACATATACTTTAAATAAATTTCAGAATTACGGTAATTAAAAGGAACGTTAGAAAACATCGTCCAATTTTTCACCACATACATTACAATCACCTTTCGTATTTCAGCATGTAATTCACTATTTCCATAAACTACATGTGCAATTGCTCGAAACAAAGATGATTGGTCTTCTTTAATTCTAATTATTTTATGTGAAAATAATCCGGAATTAGTGTGCAATGCCTCATAAATGCTTGGGTCGATTGATTTCGATGAGGGATCAGAAGTTTGTTTCAACATTGGAGATTGAGTGGAAACAGTTAACTTTTCTATATAAGCATCAAAATGCCCACTGGAATAGTTTCCTGAAAAACGAAGTCGTTTTACAGGCTTAGTGGATACATTGCGCTCAGAGCTAACATAAAACTTAAGATCTCTATAGACTTCAAACTCGTAAGGAAATATGCTCCCTGCTGCATATAGTTCAGATAAACCACCATAGCAATCATATTTAGACATATCAGTGCGATAATCAAGAGAGGTGCTGTAGATTTCTCCATTGGAATCATTCGAGAAAATTTTCAATTCATCCCAATGATCTACAACGTATTCGACTATCTGTTGTCGAATTTGACCAGCCATATCTTGGTGTCCGTAAACTAAATATGATATGCTTCGGAAAAAGCATGCCCCATCACCAATGATTTCAATTAAATTGTGGGCAACGGAATTCCCATTCTTTAATTGCAAAATTTCAGTAATCATTTTGAAACTTACAAAATAAAAATTAAGACAAAAATTAAATAATATGAAACATAGTTATTATAATATACTTAAATAATGGCAAAACTCTGATGGGTAAATTCTTTGAACTTTCCAAATCCTGATTGAAGAAACAATTAAGAATATGTTTGTATTGATTTAATAATATTTGAATATATTAAATTAATTAAAATTGTTGAAATTAACTTGATATATCTAACAAAAAAAAATTATTTCGGTGTATTAATCAAGTGTAATAATCTTTTTAGTGAACACATTTTTTAAGCATCAAGATACATGATATATCTAGTATTGCATAACAAAATTTAAAAGAAAATATATTTCCGGATTAAAAAAAAACTGTATTTTGAACAATTAAAAAAAGCTATTTGGTATACCATTTTTAATTAACAATTAAAAGGCTATTGAAGATACCTTTTAAAAAGGAAAAATTACGTGCAAGGGATTTTATAATTGAAAAATGTCCCATAAGCATGCTAAAAACACACTGGCCACTTTTCAATATTTGGTATCAATCGGAAACTAAGCCGAATTTGACAATTTAACGCTTAAAACTTTTTGTTCAAATTGAAATTTTCTATCGCAATGGATAGTTTATTAAATTTCATGAAACAATTTAAGCAGGAAAATTTAACAAAACAAAACATAAAAAATAAAAAATATAAAGATTTTTTTATTTTTTTTTATAAAAAAAAGATTTGTAAATTTGCAGCAGCATTAAACCTTATCATTGTTCTTGTACATATAAAAATACCCATTTGATTGAGTGTAAATATGTACAAACATGCGTTCATAAACGTTCATATTATTATGTATATATATAGGTATGTGAAAATATTGTAATCCAAACAAAAAGTTGTTTAACAATTTTGATATAAATTATGTTATTGTAAAACTCTTTGGGTAGCTTTACTGTAGCGTTAATTTGAAACTGTTATGAGCACAAATTTTTTTTTTATAACTGGAGTACATAAACTTTTATTATTAACTCTGTTCATTAACGTATATGTACCTATGTACATATGTTAATTGAAAATTGAGGTCATTGAAATAGCAAATAATTGCAAATTATTTTATTTTATAAAAAGTTGTTTTCGACATTTATAAAATGGGTTGCGGTCGAAGTGCTGTATGGTTAAAATTCTGCTTTCAAAATTCTGCATTTCAAAATACTGTTTTTCAAAATTCAGGTTCTACAAAATTCTGCAAGACCGAAATTCTGTATTTCAAAACTCTGCATTTCAAAATTCTGTTTGTCAAAATTCTGTTTTTCATAATTCTGTATTTAAAAATTCTGTAAATCTGTTGTAAAAGAGAAATGGTTTTGTTAATTGAAAAAAGTACGCACTATTTTACATTATCAAAACGATTTTAAATTTGTAGGTATACAAAATTTGTAATTTTCAATAATATATTTAACTTTGTATGTTTGATATGCAATACTATATATAGGTACTTTCTAGAACATTCAGTGTAAGCAATTTGATTATTTATTATGATTAAAAACATTGGCAAAGTTACGTAGGTACATTGATTGATGAATGCATAACTTGCCATAAATAAGTATTTTTTAAAGTGCATAAAAATCGCCATTACCGCTTATCCAATGTAATATGGCAGTTGTAATAATAATAATAGTTTTTTAATAGCTTCCTTACAACATTTTTATATTCGCTTACATTTTTTTTTTGTTCATGTTAATTAGAACAACAATACGGAGTTATACAGAATTTTTGTTGTTATATTTGGTGACGAAGAATTGTTGTTGAATCTTTCATGGAAAATATTCGAGCAAATATAAAATGCACAAAAAAACACATATTTATAATATGTAGATATGTAAAGCATATTAAAACACGATGCAATATTTTTTTTGTTGAATGCATACATTTGTAAAAGGACTAAAAATTTTTTTTATTTTCTTTAATGTCTCTTTATTGAAACGAAATAAACATATTTTTAGTTCGTACTGTATATTATCTTCATCATCATCCACATAAACCACTTTAAGATATCATGTACATGAACCTCTTAAAATTGGTGCTAGATGGCGCTTTTACAGTCCACACATAAATGTAT